>CAUYQG010082996.1:0-18516 GCA_963574415.1 Tarsius wallacei
AAAAAAAAAAATTTAACTTTTAAATTAGGTGTGCTTTGTTATGTACAAAGAATTATGTGAGGAACTGGAACACCTATTTTTTTGGTATTTATTTCTTTGTCACAGAAAGAACATTTCAGTTCTGATATTTACTGTAACTAATAATTGCTGTGTAAAGGGAGAAGGCACGTGGAGACACTTTTAAGTAGGACCCCACAATGGTAGTATTTCAAATGAGCAATTTGATCTTCGCTGTCTATACCTCATCCTGTCTTCTTGCAATTTCAGTGTCATTCACATCGTCAGCTCCAGTTTCTACTCATGCTTGATCTATTGTAAAGGATCAGTGTACTTTGAGATACCGACTCCTAATAAGTTTAGTTATTTCATATTATAAACCTTCCATTTAGCATTATTTTGTTTTTAAACAGTTCACAAAAAGGGCAATGCTTCACATAAATGTAATAAATTTCAGTCATTAGTGACAGGCAGGGCTTTAAGGACATAATTTGTATGAAATGTTACAATTACATAACATATTTTATGTTCAATTCTATTAATCATGGCCACTGTAATTGCCCTAACTTTACCACCATTTATAAAACACAGGCAAGAGGAACGCCTTCATCCATGGTGCTCATGTCTAAGAAGATGAACCACAGGGGTATGTCATTCTCCAAACTGTGTTCTGAGCAAGCAGTATACACTGTTTATTTTTCAATAGACAATGAAAGCTCAAACAATATAGACAAAGGCTTGTTGAATATGAAGATGATATGACCCCAAGAAGGTAAAATAGGATTTCATTGTTTATCAAAGGAGCATTGGGTGCCAGCAAATAGATGAAGTCGCTGTAGTTAGACAAATACTGATAAGAGCACGGAAGCCACATTTGTGCACAAGAAAGAGCTAATTGAACTCTGTGTTCATTGTTCAACCCTGACTTTGAAAGTCAACTGCATATGTGTCCAAAGACTGACTTATTTCATTTAGCAAAATGTCCTCACTTGTGCCCATTGAACTTTTTAATTTAATTATGTGCTTATCATATTTATTCCATCACCAGAGCATAAGCTACATGAGGGGGGAACTTTGGCTCAGTGTTGTATCCCTAGTACCTAGCATAGCATTCGCCGCATATTTGGCATGCCATTAAAATGTTTGAATGAATAAATGAATGATAAGATCTTATTATCAATAAAATAAAATAAAATAAAATCAACTGCATATCTAACCCTGTACTGAGAGGATTTAGTTGTCTTTTTTGTACAGACAAATGGAGCAAATATTCCCACACTTTTTCCTAGGTTGGTTGCCTTCGATGAAAAACACAGGTTTAGGGAGAACTACAGACGTACAAATTAGAGCTGAAAAGTTGGATCTCTGCTTTGTGATAGGAGTGATTAAACACGAAGTACGTTATCTGGCTCTTAGTCCACTCTCCACCTTGAAGTGAGAATATAAATCCAGTTCCATTTTAGCTGGAAGCTGAGCGCAAAGCAATATGAAGCTGGTATTAACTGCAGGTGTGGTAAAATTATCGAAACAACACATTTTTCCTCCTTCATTTGGCTTCCAAATGCACATGATATTTCATTTTTCTTTATCTAACAAGAATCCCTAGAATAACTCTGTGAGTGTAGACAAAAAGCATTTTTGAATATTAAGCTTTTCTAAAAACCAAGACAATAGACTTGAAAAGAAATAGCAACCTTAATGTGTTAAAAGTAGTCATGTAATATGTCGGTAAAATGTATTGACGTATTAAGCAGACTATTTTAATAAAACACTTTGTTGTAAAATGCACAACAAAATATAAATGCTAAAATTAATAAAATAAAAGCAACTACAGTGTAGATGGTACAATTAATAAAAAAATGTGGGACTAAGTTATGGATTATATGAAAACTTCTCAGTCCAGGATAAATTAAGTTTTTAAACATGTAGAAATTATAGATATGCTTAAAACCATGTAATAAATTTGTACTTTGTATGATTAATTTGGAATTAGAGTGTAGGATGCTTGGAGTGGGTGGAGGCTATGTCAGAGAAACTGATAAGAAAGGTCTTGCACTCCCTAAGATGAGAATGATGAGGGAACGGATAAGGATGACCAAAGGCTAAAAGGAGGATGAGAGTTAAGCAGTAGAAGAAATAAAGAAATTATCATCTAGGGAATATTGATGGGTGGGAATAAAACATGATTCAGTGAGAGAATGGAAGAAATCTAATTCCGTTGACAGAAATAAAGAAATCAGGAGGGAATTTCATTTGTGGAAAGAAGAGTGCAGTCCTTGCTGAGATACTTAGAAAACATTCATTAAGGTTTTGCAGAATGAATTTGGAGATTTGGAGAGAAGTTTAGAAGATAAATGTAAAACTGAGAGTAAGTCATATAACGTTAATAGTAATAATAATAATAATTATTATTATATTACAATATAATATTGTATACAATAGTATATGTACAGTAAAGTTTCCCACATTAAGATGTCTTGCATATTTTCTCTTATAATGAGGGAGAAAGAACTACTCAGAAGTAAGAGAAACCTGAGGGTGATAGAGAGGGAAGATAAATGTAGAATGAAAATCCTGAAAGAGACAGAGATCATGAATGAAGACTAATTATCATCAACTAATAATAGGCTTCTGCCTGTTCAGGAGCACTATAGGTACTTTAGTCCTTCATCTTTATTGCTTGTATCAATGACTCTTTCAGTTGGCTAATGAGCTGTTGGACTTGAAGTTCATGCTTTTTCTGGGATTTGACACTGACACTCATTTGTGATGAGACAGGGCTGCAATGGAGAGATGTGTGGGGTGGATGCAGAGTGAGTCATGGGCTTGCATGGTCTCCAGGCAACTGGTCCAGTGCCGCTGAGGAGCAAATGATGTGATAATGATCTCTCTGTGTCTTTTCCACCTCTGGTAGGTCTGCTCTTTGAGAACAAGAAGGGCAATATCCACCTTGAAATTCTAGCATCTGGTAAAGATGGCACTTCATAGATGTTTACCTAATTAATAAAAAAAGAAATGTCTACTTTAAAGGTACTTCTGTCATCTTTTTAGCAATTCACAGAGTTTTTTGCATAAAATGTTTCCTTGGAGCTTTAAATTATAAATTTGATAATAGAGAGACATTGGCCAAAAAAATAGAATACAAATTTGATTGTCTTCTTTGAAGCAATCAGATGTATTCTCAGGTTGATTATGAGTTCAGTCAAGCACCCTAAGGGGTGGACAGGAACATCAGACAGAGCAGTAAAGGAGGACATGTTGGAGGGAAGAGCAGGTTTTGAGAAGGACATTAGGGGACAGTTTAGAAAAAAGTGTATGTGAACATTTGAATATGAATGAGATGAACATTTCTGAAACTATCTGTTTTGTTTAATCCTTTATTAGATAAGTTGGCTGAAGTGTTGACAGTCTTTTTCTTTCAGAGAAGAGACTAGTCTGACCAAAACCTCTGTTTTTGCCCTCAGTCCCTCCTACCTCCCCTCTCTCCTGCTTTCCCTTATTTTGTACACTGCAACAAAACAAAGTCAGTGAATAGGAAGTCATGGAATAAGAATGATCAAGTTTTAAAACATTTAAAAGTGCAATCTATTTCTGTTTATTTTTCAAAATTGATGCTATGACATGTTAGTTTTACTGAAAAAGCACTTGCTGAGCAATATAAACCATAAGGGAATTTCCATTCTCTTGCACATCTCCATGAATGCGTACTTTCTACTCTGTCTTAGACAGTGAAGATAGGTCCCTAAACACCTGCTTTCCCTTCATCATTTGTATTTAGAAAGTCTAAACATCCATACTCTTATTTTCTTTATTTTAAACCCATATCCAGAAGACAGATTTTTGACAGCAGTAAGTTGAAAAGAGAAAAATACAAAGAAAAAGATACCATTGCAAAGCTCTCCCCCATCCCACTAATGGTTAGAGACCAAAACCAATCAAGAAGAGCAGAAGATCTTCAAAGTATCCAAGTCCTCAGATCTGTTAAAGATTGCTACTAATTTATATTTGATATTGTTGATGGAATGTGAGGGAAAATCATATTTGCTATTTTTTCTACCCACGGGTAAAGATAACCTTACTATTAACACCATAGTTCTCTAGTAGTACTACCAATAATACCACACAAAATACTTCCCCACAAGTTGCCCACATTATGCTTAAATGTACTTGTGGAGCAACCCCCTAGAGTCCCCTCCCACTGTGGAAGCTTTTCTGTCCTCTTAATAAATCCTACTTTCTAAAAAAAAAAAGTACTTGTGAGCTGTTTAATATTAACCTGTTTTACATATGAGACTTACCAATAAACAAAAATCGTATCTCCACTAAATAAAGAGAGTTTTCAAACCTAGTTTCTCTGATTCTGGAACTTTCCACAAGACCTTTGGCTCTTCCCATGTTTTCTTTTGTAAATGATTTATACATTTCATCAAGATGGATCTCATCAACTTATCTGAGGTAGTTTTTAGACCTTCCAGTACTGTCTTTTTTCATTTTTCCAGCCATTGTTTCTTACCATGCTCCTTTTGCCATGGAAGCAAGGTAAAAATGCAGAACTCCTAAAATTGTACTACATTATCTTCAGGCTTTTACTGACCTCCCTGAATCACATCATTTCCTTATTAAGGTACTAGCTAACCTCTCTGAAGCAGGGTAGATATAATGCACATTGGGATCAAGTTGTCATCTTGGCCTTATGAATAATCTAAAGACCAAGGCTAGTGCTGACAGATCTTATACATATGTATTCTTAGAAAATTATTCTTATGCTTAAGAATAATTTTAAGCATAAAACAGCTTCTGTTTTTTCTGACTTTCTGCAGATTAATAATTCTCACATTTTTTGATGGAACCAGATAACCAGACGTGGGTGAGTACATTTATTCTCCTTGGTTTGTCCAGTGACTGGGACACTCAGGTCTCTCTCTTTGTCCTGTTCTTGATCATGTACCTGGTGACTGTGCTGGGGAACTTCCTCATTGTTCTTTTGATCAGACTGGACAGCCGACTTCACACTCCCATGTATTTCTTTCTCACCAATCTCTCCCTTGTTGATGTCGCCTATGCCACAGGCATAGTTCCTCAGCTGCTGGCACATTTTCTTACAGAACATAAAGCCATCCCGTTCCTGAGCTGTGCTGCTCAGCTATTTTTCTCCCTGGCCTTGGGTGGGATTGAGTTTATTCTACTGGCAGTGATGGCCTATGACCGTTATGTGGCAGTGTGTGACCCCCTGAGGTACGTGGCCATCATGCATGGAGGGTTGTGTGCTAGGTTGGCCGTCATATCCTGGGTCTGTGGCTCCATTAACTCTCTTGTGCATACTGTCATCACCTTTCAGCTACCCATGTACACTAACAAGTATATTGACCATATATCCTGTGAAATCCTAGCTGTGATCAGGCTGGCTTGTGTGGATACTTCCTCCAATGAGGTCGCCATCATGGTCTCTAGCATTGTCCTTCTGATGACACCCTTCTGCCTGGTTCTTTTGTCCTACATCCAGATCATCTCCACCATCCTAAAGATCCAGTCCAGAGAGGGAAGGAGGAAAGCCTTCCACACGTGTGCCTCTCATCTCATGGTGGTTGCCCTTTGCTATGGCATGGCCATTTTCACTTACCTCCAGCCCCACACTAGTCCCTCTGTTCTTCAAGAGAAGTTGATCTCTCTCTTCTATGCCATTTTGACACCCATGCTGAACCCTATGATTTATAGTTTAAGGAATAAGGAAGTGAAGGGGGCCTGGCAGAAACTATTAGGAAAATTCTCAGGGTTAACATCAAAATTGACAACATGATGTCTCACAAGTATCATTTAGAAAAAAGAACTTTGCCTCAGTGTTCTTCATCCCAATGAGATGTGACAGGCGTAAAGTGCATTGCCCTGGCAACCAGCAAGAAGATGACATAACATCTACTGGGAATGTTATGTAGGAGGCTGAGTGGTTGAGCTGATGGAGGTATTTTTATGTCACAGCAGCATAACTAGTGGAGTTAGGGTACTATCATATTTGATCCACCACACATTTAATCTCCATTCCTATGTCTTGAAAGTAATAGAGACATATTGAACAACATTATTGTTTTGATTTGGTGCATAGTTTTTATTTATGAACCTATTTGTGGAGTTTATATTAAACAAGTGGTTCTTGACATTTCTTTATATTTTGTAAAATGTTATGGTGTTCCATTTAGAACAAAATGCACTTTTGTATTTGAAGATTTGCTTGTAATAATGCATGATTTTCAAAACTACATCCAGTCAAAATTTGTGATTTATGAAGAAACATCAAGTAAAAATCCTGTTTTAATCAAGGTTGTTTTTGTTTGTTTGTTTGTTTGTTTGTTTTGCATAATAGCATTATCAGCTAAGGAACAGCTGAGATTGTTACTGCTAAGTAGTGAATGAACAATTTGATAAGAAAATTATTACACATGTATGGGGTTTCATTCAAAAGGATAAAGAAGTTTAATCTTTGAAAATCCAGATAAATGTGGCATTTATCTGAAAATTTGAAAATAAAATAAGCAAATAAGTAATGCAGTAAATGTATAAAACACCAAAGACATATTCAGTATCCAAAAAGCAGATTTCTTGGACAGGCCAATGAAAGATGATAGGGTTTTACTATGGATTTTAAAACACAGTCTCCTGTGTAGAAGTTACACGTATGTCCATTTTAAGAGCTTTCTCTTACTCCACCTCATACACATGCAGTAAAGTTCTAGTCAACCTTTGTAAATATGTTGAGCTAGAGCCTTCGGAGAATAAACCTTACCCTTGATTAAAAAAAAAACTAAATATGAGGAAAATGTTGAAGAAATGATTGAACAGTGGATGGGGATGAGGAAAAAATAAAAAAAATAATAATAATGGGTCTTCTCACTTACTTCAGAGTATCAAAGGGGGACTTTCATTTCTTGTTTTCATGTCCTCATTAGTTCAGTTGATTTGCAGTTCTTTCATTTGTGAACACATTATCACACAACCTCAGAGTCCAAATAAAGTTGAAAGCTCAAATATTCCAAAGCTCATTTGACATTTCAATTTTATCTTAAAATTGATCTAATTCTAAATTTTGTGAAATGGGCAGGTATTCCAACAAGTGTCAGTGACATTGGACTGAGCTTGTGTTGATGTTAATTTAATAAATACTAATGGATTGCATTTTGTGTGTTAGTGAAAATGAATGGCTTATGAGACACTACAGTTAACAAAATATAATCCTGGCAACCAAGGACATAATCACATAGTAGGGAAGATGGACAATAAAGCAATTATAGTGCAGTGAGAGAGACATTACAGTGGATGCAAGTCCAGGGGCTTATAGGAGTCCATTGGTATGATTGTAGAAGACTTACTATATGAAGGGTTCCTTAGCCTGAGACCTGAAAGTTGAGAACATGTTATTCAACTTGACCAAAGAACAACCTGTGCAAAAAAGGTAGGAGGAGAACAGGAAAGCACAAGGATTCTGGAAGTTGCCAATGAGGGGCAGAGGAGAAAGTCACGAGGTTGACACATGAGGCAAGAGTTAAATCTTATAGGGGTTTGAAAGTAAAATTATGTTTGAACTCTTTTCTAATAGCAACAAGGATATATTAAAGGATTTTAAGCAGGTGAACAACTTGTTATAATTTTGTTTTTGAAAGACTACTGGCAAATTAATAGGAGGAAGAAAAGAGTAGAGGCAGGGAGGTCAGCTAGGGGGCCATTTCAGTAAAAAGAGTCTGAGCTAAGGTAGTAGCAGTGGAGAGCAAAAAAAGTGAATAAACTCATTTTAAAAGAGATTCAAGTAAATTCTTGAAAGAGTGAAAAGAACCTGATGATGTCTTGAATGTAGAACATGAGAAAGAAGGAAAGGATAAAACTCTGGTTTCTAGCTTGAGTGTCTTGGTAGATGGGGGCTCCATTTCTGAAATCTGGATCATGAGTGAAAGTCTAGATGTGGGGGAAAGGATGAGTGCAGCTTTGAGGTGTCTGAGAATTAGACCTACAGTCCTGAGCTGTACATATAGAGGCACTCAATGAGTTTTTGAGGTTATTCAGGTGGGTTTTCGAGTGACAAGAGGGTTAAGAATGGATTCTGGGGAGCACAAACATCTAAGAATACACAGAGAAAGAGGATAATAAGGAAGACTGAAAGAGTCTCCTGGAAAGGTGAGTAGGAAAATAGCCAAATGTGATTTATGGTGTTTCAGAAGTCAAAGGAATAGAAAAAAAAGGGAGAAGTTCTCACTAATGGTGGGTGCTGTGGAAAATAGGTATCGCTAAGAACAACTTATCAATAAAGGTGTCTTTGAGACGTTGGCAAGAAGGGTTTCAGTGATGTGATGAGACTGCAACAAACTGAGAAATGAATGGAAGGGGAGGAGGAAAAGGAAGTAGTACCTGTCTTAAGAGAGATTGCTGTGCAGGGAAGGAAAGGATAGGTCTGTAGCTATAGGAAAATAAGCAGCTGTGGAAGAATAGTTTGTCATTTTCTTTTTCTTTTTTTTTAAAGCTTGTGTTTAAACATTAAAGAGTTTGTAGTTACAGAAAAATTGGATAAGGAGCAAAGAGGAGAGCTAGTTAAACCAGGAGGAAGAGATAAAATTCAGTGTTCAGATGAAAGAACTATCCTGAAGTCAACTTGTAACAGCAGATAAGACAGAAGGAAGCACAATTGTGCAGGAAAGTTTATGGGGAAGTCAGCAATGGGCAGCGGGCAGGGGGCAGGAGAAGGTGGCTGTCAGAAGTTGAAGAGCTTTTATTGGCTCATATTTTTCTGTGAAATAAGATGTGGTGCCCATTACTGAATATGAGAAGGAGATTCAGAGGTAAGAGATTTGAGACTAGTGAAGGTTAAAAGTCCACATGAAGTATAGCTATGGATACCAAGCTCTACCTCAGGTATCTTTGAACTTCATCCCAGTATCTTCAGTTGCAAGGCCACCATGGTCAGATTCTTCTCTCATATGACAAACTTTATTTTTATATTCACCCTTCTCTGAAATAAAGTTACTGATAATCATTTTGTGGTCATCCACTTTGTTGAAGACATTGCTGTAGGCATTGTAAGGGCATCAAAGTTTTATTTATTTATGGTCACTGTCTTAGGAAACTTACCATCTTCTAGGTCATCCACTGAAATTCAGCATTTTATTTCTTGAGGCTTCTGAAAGCCTGCTTCAGTAATGGGCCAGGCAGTAAATATTTTAGGCTTTGTAAGCTATAGAGCTTTTCATAACTATCCAACTCTGTCATTGTAGAATAGCACTAAAACAACCCTAGACAATACATTAAAAAAATTTGGTCATGCATCTGTAAATTTTTATTTTGGGGCACTGAAATATGAATTTTATATAGTTTTTACATGTTGTGAAATAGTGGTCTTCTTTTGATTGCTTTCAATCATTTAAAAATATTTTAACAACCATTTTTTTTCCTCATGAGCCATACAAAAACAAGTCAGATTTGGTCTGTGGTCTGTAGTTTGCTATACTATTATAAAACAAATAGGACAAAAATGCAAAATTATAGCACAAGATGTGCACAGAAAGAACTCTGAGGATTAAGAGGAAGAAGAAATTTGTTTCTGGCTAAGGAGAGAGGGTGATACTGGTGAAGGTTTCTGAGAGAAAATGAAGTGGTTCTCATTTGTTTGCATTTCAGAAAGCATCTCAGCTCTCATAGTCATTTAGGTTCAGTTTCCCAGGATCTAAGAAATCCAAACTAATTGGTGAGTGGAGGAGATGAATCATGAACTGAGCACCAATTAGTTATCTGCTGAGCATTAACTGAATGATTTTTTTCATTTCTTAATCCATGCAGAATTTAACTGTAGTGGTTGTCAGACCAGCCCTTCTTTCCTTTCCCTTCCTTCCTTCCTTCCTTCCTTCCTTTGCACAGTCCCTTATGTACAGGCTGTCACTCTGTGTTGTCCTTCATCCTGACGTCTGGAGTCATCAAATGCTCCTTCATTCATCCATTGAAATCCAGCATTTTG
The DNA here is from genome assembly GCA_963574415.1 of Tarsius wallacei. NCBI lineage: Eukaryota > Metazoa > Chordata > Mammalia > Primates > Tarsiidae > Tarsius > Tarsius wallacei. The sequence goes on from CAUYQG010082996.1 coordinate 9,986, forward strand.
TTTTTTGCCATCTTGCCTGGACAAGTAACAAAATCTACAAAAGCTTAGCTTTCCTTTCCTTAACTTATGAAAAATAATATTATCCTCACAAGAAGTGTAATATAACCAAATGAAATATTATATGTAAAGCACTTACTAAAATGTCTGACACAGAGAAAGCACTTGGTAATGATTAGGTATTATCATTTAAAAAAATTAACTGTCTTCCTCATTTACCACTACCCTCATACTTCTTGATCTTCTAGAAAATGTCTTAGACCAAATAACTGGTCCACCCCAAACAATCTAAGAGATCTAATAGAAGAGAAGGTGCCTGGAAAGCCTCTAGAAAACAGGTGTTAGATATTTTTTACAGCAAAGAACAAATTCCTCGACAGGGGAGGTATTATCCCCGAGGCGGTTAAAAAGTGGTTCTGGGAGGAACAAAAATGTCTTAGATATTATAATTCAGTGTGCGTACATGTTAGTGTATAAAAATACACTTTAAAAAATCTAGTCCAGTTTCGATTAAACAAAAGGTGTATTTTACCTAATACTGAATTGTACCCCGCATCTTTAAAATAAAAAAAATACACTTTTTATTGATCCTGTATCTTACAGTCCTGCAAGTATTCATTTTCTAGGGCTTTCATAACAAAATAGACTGGGTGACTTAAACAACTGAAATGTATTTTCTCACAGTCTGGAGCCTAGAAGTTCAGGATTGAGTTGTTGACGAGTTTGATTTCTCCTGAGGCTTCTCTCCTTCTAATTGCATCCTCCCATGCCTTTTCCTCTGTGTATGTGCATTCTTCATGTCTCTCTGTGGTCCTAATTTCCTCTTAGATTATGAGAGAGTACAGATATAAGGACACCATTCAGACTGAATTAAGGTATACCCTAGCATTCTCATTTTAATTTCATCACCTCTTTAAAGGTCTTATCCCCAAATACAGTCATATTTTATAGGTACTAGGTGTCAGAGCTTCAAGATATAGATCTTGTAGGAACAAAATTCAGTCCATAAAAATACTGAGTTTGTTTATTAGTTCTAATACTTCTTTATGAATTCCATAGTATTTTTTGTATACAGGGTCTTATCATCTGTTAATAGAAATAGTTTAATTTACAATATGGAATTATTAATTTTATTAATTTTTCTTTTTTAATTTTAATTTTTACTTTAGATTTGTGGAGTACATATGAGGATTTTCATGCAAGTGAAGTTTGGGTTTCTAGTGAGCCTTCTCTCTCCCAGTAGTGAACATGATACCCAATGGGTGGTTGTGTCCTTTATCCCTTCTTCCTCCCTCCCCCTGTTAGTAGTGTCCAGTACCAGTTGTTCCCACTTTTGTGCTTACATGCCCAGTGGTTAGGGCCCACTCCCACTTATGAGTGAGAACATGTGGGTTATAGTTTTTTGTTTCTTATAATTCTTTTTAATGCCTAACTGTACGGGCTAGAACTTCTGGCACAATGTTGAATAGAAGTGGTAAAAGTGGACATCCTTGTCTTGTTTCTGATCTTAGAGGGAAAGCATCCAATGTGTTACCCTTAAGTGTGATGTTGGCCGGGGGATTTTTTTATAGATGGCCCTTACCAATTTGGAAAAGTCCCCTAGTTCAATAAGTGTTTTTTTATCATAAAGTGTGTCGAATTTTGTCACATGCTTTCTCTGACTCTTTCAAGATCATCATGCAATTTTTGTCCTTTATTCTAGCAATATAGTATGCTCCATCGATTGATTTCCACGTGTTAAGCCAAACTTAGATTCCGTGGATGTTTACTTGAATGTAGTATATAATCCTTTTTATAAATTGAGGAATTTGATATGCTAACAGTTTGTTAAAAATTTTGGGGTCTGTGATCATAAAGAATACTGTTATTTAGGGTTATTTCTTGTGATGTCTTTATGTGGTTTTTGTATTAAAGCAAGACTAACTTCATAAAATGAATTGGATAGTGTTCCCCCCTCTTCAATTTTGTGAAAGAGTTAAAAATCTTCTACAAATGTTTGGTAGAATTTATCTATGAAGCACTTATTTATACTCTTCTCTTTGTCTATGATTATTTGATTATTAATTCAATTTCTTTACTTCTCATAGGTATATTTAAGTTTTCTATTTCTTCATAAGTCAGTTTTGGTAGTTGTGTGTCTTTCTGGAAATTTGTTAATTTTATACAGGTTATTAAATTTGTTGAATATTGTTATTCACAGTATTACCATATAAACCTTCTATTTATTTGAAGTCAGTCATGATATTACCTCTTTCATTCCTTATTTCAGTAATTTGAATTTATTTTTTCTTAATTTAGCTAAATTTTTGCCAATTTATTGGAGTTAAAAAAAAATGAAGGGAGTGGCAAGAAGGCAACAGAACCAGTCTCAAGGTATGAGTTTCTGCATGAGTGAGTGTGCATAAGGATGAATCTACATGTGTATATGTGTGCAAGTGGGTGAGTGAATGTCTGGCTTAGGGGAGACACAGGAACAAGCAACCAAGGCTTCCCTGCAGAAACAGCTGCAACTTACCACAGCTCTGAATTCTGTGCCCCATCCACCATTTTCAAGGCATCTCTTTGGAAAAAGCAGCAGAGATCAGCCTCCTCTTGGCACCTGGCACCTGGCCTGACATCATCAACTGCAGCAACAGCTCAGACACTGGCAGCAGGGACTATGAAGAAAGTACAGGGAGGAAATCCAGAGCTGATTTCTGCCAGAGGAGAAGACAGTGGCTGATGCCATTTTCTCTGTCTCAGAATTGGCAAAGCTTTCCTTTAGCTACCAAATACTGAGAAGCTTGCACCCTGAGACTGAGGGTTGACCTTCACATTCTTTTGGGATCAATCATCTTTGACCAGAGAGAATATTCCAAGTGTACAATACCTGGAGAGACAGTGTACACTTGGAACTCCAGATTCCCCACCCTCCACACTGAACCATTCACAAACATGTGCAATCAGAGTGGGAGACCTAGCAGCAGATGAGTAAGAGTGAGTCTTGATCTTATGTAGCCCCCTTCCACCAGCAGTTCATGGGGCATCTGGCCCATGTGGAAAGCAGCCTGGGTACAGAGAGCAGAGGGGAAGGTCAAGAGACCAGAATCCACTCCCTCCTTCAGTGAACCAAAAGCAGTGGTGCTTGAGTTCCAGAAATGGCCACAAAAGGGAGCAAGAGAGAGATTAAGACTCACAAATGTTCTGGCTATTTTTTTCCTTTGTTTTTTGCTCATTCTTTCCATATATAATTTTGTGATGTGTGTTCTAATTTGATCCCCCTCTTTTTTCTTCCTCGTTTCTTTTTTGGCATATGGGTATATTTGAGGGTGAGTGTATCTTCATTATTTAAAAATGTTATTTGTTTTTTGTTTGTTTCTTTCTTTGTTTATATACACATTTGTTTGCCTGTTTGTTTTTCTTTTTCTTCTTTCTCTTTATCTTCTTTTCCTCTTCCTTCTTTTTTTGTCTGTTCTTTTTCTTTTTCTAATCCCATTTTCATTTCATGGGAGTATACATACACTCCCACCATGGGGACATAGAATAAGGTGGTGGGAAGTGGGTTCCAGGGGCTTGCACTCCAGTAAGCAGATATTGTGATGTGCAGGTGACTTCTGAACCATAGCTTCCCCCAATTACACCTTAATAAAAATCTCAAAACTGCAAAAAGACAGCACAACCCACCACCCCAAGCCCAGCTTCAAAATTGAACAAATCTAGAGATTCTACCTAAGGAAGAATAAGGGGTTGAGCAAACAGAAGTGAAAGCTATCTCTCTTCTCACTGAACAACAGAATTAAAGAAAGAAAAAGGGGGAATTCTATCACAAATAAAGAAGAATCAACAGAAGAACACAGGTACCTCCCAGACACCTGGAAAGACAGCATCTGAGAATACAAACTTCAGTACTCAAACAATGAAGAGCCCCAAAATGACTAGTTTCAGACCACAAATCCAGACATCAAAGAATTGATGGAAAGGATGAAAACAAATAAAAGGCAAGAAGAAAGAATGAGAGAGTTGATAACAGAGATGATGGCAATAAAGAGCACACAGTGAATGAAATAAATAACACGCTGACAAGCATAGAAAGCAAGCAAAATTAACCAAGAAGAAAAAAAAATCTCAGAGCTTGAAGACTGAAATATGGAACTAACCCAAACTATAAAAAACATAGAAAGGAAGCTTAAAAAGACAGAACAAAACTTAAAAGAGATGTGCAATTATAGATTATATTAAGAGGCCAAACTTATGCCTGATTGGCATTCTTTAGGCAGAAAGGGAGAGAGAGAACATCTTGGAACAAACATTCCATGATGTTATCTAAGAAAACTTCCCTTATCTTGTCAGAGACACGACATCCAAACACAAGAGATTCAGAGAACCCCTGCAAGGCATCAAATGAGAAGACTATCTTCAAGACACATATTAATTCACTTACACAAAGTAGATATAAAAGAAAACATCTTAAAGGCAGTGAGAGAGAAAGGTCAGACTACTTACCAGGGGAAGACCGATTAGAATAGCAGCAAACTTATCTACAGAAACACTACAAGCTAAAACAGACTGGACTCCAATCTTCAAAGGTTTCAAAGATAAATAATTCCAACCAAGAGTTTCCTACCCATCTAAGCTAAGCCTCATCAGCAATGGATACTTAATATCCTACTCAGACAGCCAATCCCTAAGAGATTATGCTGTTTCTAGACCAGCTATACAGGAGATGCTTAAGAAGGTATTAAGCACAGAAGAAAGTAAATAAAAGAAAGAAAGAAAGAAAGAAAGAAAGAAAGAATGACTATGCATTTCCCAGGAGAGCAGGAAAACACAGAATCAACAGAGAATACACTGTGACTGCAAACTTGAAAACACACACATACATACATCAAAAGTTAAAAGGAAACAAACAAAAAGCAAAAAATTTTATAAGAGCCTTATGGCAGGGATAAACTCTCACATTTTAATAGTCAGCCTGAATGTGAATGGACTAAAAGACATAAACTGGCAAACTGGATAAAAAGGCATGACCCAACAATACGCTGTCTATAGGATACACATCTCATTACAAAGGACACCCACAGACTCAAAGTTAAAAGATGAAAAATAAACTTTCAGGTGAACAAAATAAAAGAAGGCAGAAGTCATGATTTTAATATGAGGCAAAACAACCTTCAAGCTATCAAAAATTTAAGAAGATATAGAAGGACATTACATAAAAGGTTCAGTCCATCAACAATAAATATCCATCCTAAATATATATATGCACTTAACACAGGAGCACCAAGATTTATAAAGCAACTACTAAGTAAACTAAAAAACATATTGACTCTAACACTATCGTAATTGGAATCTTAAATACCCCACTAACAACCCTAGATAGATTATCAAGGCAAAAACTTAATAAGGAGATACAGAGTGTTAACTTGACGCTTGACCAAATTGACTTAATAGATACCTACAGAACACTCCACCCAACAATCATGGAATACACATTCTACTTATCACCCATGGAACATATTCCTAGATCAACCACATCCTTGACCATAAATCAAGCATAAACAAATTCCATAAGATGCAAATAATGTACCTTCTCAGACCACAGTGGAATAAAAATAAATATCAACACCAAGAAGATCCCTCCAAACCACAAAAAGACATGGACACTGAACAGTACAATGCCAAACAATTCCTGGGTAATCACAGAAATCAAAAGAGAAATTAAAAGATTCTTGGAAACAAATGAAAACTAAAGACACATTCTAAAAATACCTCTGGGATGCCATAAAATTAGTACTAAAAGAGGAATTTATAGCTCTATGGACACACATCAAGAAAATAGAAAGATCACGAGTCAACAGCCTAACAAGTCACCTGAGGGAGCTGAAAAGGCAAGAACATCAAAACCCTAACTTCAATAGAAGAATCCAGATCACCAAAGTAAAGCCCAAATATGGGACATAGAAGACAAAAATATGGAAAAAACATTAATGAAACAAAAAGTTGGTTATTTGAAAGGATAAACAAGATTGACAGACCACTATCCAGACTGACCAAGAAAAAGAGAGAAAAATCCCAAATAAACAAAATTAGAAATGCAAAAGATCAAGTCACAAGTGACCTTGAAGAAATACAAAAGATTATTAGAGATTACAATGCACACCTGTATGGAAACAAATGAAAACACCTAAACAAAATGGAGACCTTTCTGACTTATGACCTCCCAAGGTTGAAGTAAGAAGACATTGAGATTCTAAATAGACCAATAACAACCCAGGAAATCGACTCTGTCATAAGAAAATTACCTACAAAAAAAAAAAAAAAATACCTGGACCAAATGGCTTTCTAGTGGATTTCTACAAAACATATAATAAGGAGCTGATACCCAAGAAAGTATTCCAGGCAATTGAGAGAGATAGAACTCTCACCAAATCATTTAATGGAACTAACATCACACTGATACCCAAACCAGTAAAAATCCAACAAAGAAAGAGAACTAAAGGTCAATATCACAAATGAACATAGATGCAAAAATTCTCAACAAGAGTCTTGCAAATCAGATCTAACAACACAACTCAAAAATTATCCACCATGACCAAGTAAGCTTCATTCCCAGGATGCAGGGCTGGTTGAGCATTCACAAGACCATATATATAATTAAATACATCAACAGATGTAAAACCGTGAACCACATGATTATATCATAAGATGCAGAAAAAGCTTTTGACAAAATATAGCATCCATTCTTGATAAAAAACCTTTGAACACCTAGGTATGGAAGGAACATACCTCAAAATAGTAAGAGCCATCTATGACAAACCCACAGCCAACAAATTACTAAATAGACAGAAATTAGAAGCATTTCCCCTGAAAACCAGAAAAAGACAAAGCTGTCTACTCTCATCCCTCCTGTTCAACAAAGTGTTAGAAATCCTAGCTAGAGCAATGAGGCAAGAGAGGGAAATAAGGGACATTCAAACAGGAAAAGTGGAAGTTAAGTTACCCCTTTTTGCAGATTGTATGATCCTATGCCTGGAAAACCCAAGGGAATCTGTCAAAAATGTCCTTGCACTGATAAAGTACTCTGGCAAAGTCTCAGGGTACAAAATAAACCTGCAAAAGACAGTTGTATTTTTATACACCAACAACAAAAAGGCAGAGAACCAAATACAAAGTACAATTTCATTCACAATAGCCACAAGAAAATAAAATGCATTGACATCCTACTAACCAGAGAATGAAAGACCTTAACAACGAAAACTATAAAACACTGCTCAAATAAATCAAAGAAGGCATAAACAAATGGAAAAATGTTCCATGCTCATGGATTGGAAGAATCAACTTTGTTAAGATGGCCATCCAACCCAACACAATTTACAGATTCAATGCAATACCCATTCAATTATTATTATCATTCATATTATACCTGGAAATGACAACACAGAAATTCATATGAAAACAAAAACGACTGAAAATAGCCAAAACAATCGTCAGCAAAAGAAACAAAGCAGGAGGATTGCACGTCCAGACTTTATACTTTACTATAAGGTTATATTAATCAAAACAATCTGGTATTGGTACAAGAATAGGCATAAAGACCAATGGAACAGGATAGAGATTTTGGAAGCAAACCCTCAATTCCTCAACCAACTCATCTTTGACAAAGCCTCTGCCAACAACCACCAGGGAGAGGAGAACATATTCAGTAAATGGTGCTGGTAAAATTGACTGACCACAAGCAGAAGAATGAAACAGGACCCCTACCTATCACCATGCACAAAAATCAACTCTAAATGGATCAAAGACCTAAGTGAAACTTCAGACTGTAAGAATCCCAGAAAATGCAGGAAACACTTTTATGGAAATTGGAATAGGTCACCAATTCCTGATCAAAATCCCAACTGCCCATGCTATAAGGGAATAAGATAGACAAGTGGGACCTCATTAAACTGAAAACCTTCTGCAAAGCAAAATAACCCATCAAGAGAGTAGGGAAACAGCCCACAGAATGGGAAAAAGTATTTGCCAACTGTACATCTGACAAAGGCATCAAGGACCTACAAGGAATTCAAGTTTGCCAAAAGGAAAAAACAACGAACAACCCCATTAAAAATAGACAAAAGACATGAATAGACACCTCTCAAGAACAGACATGTGAGCAGTCAACAGACACATGAAAAAAATACTCAACCTCACTAATCATCAGAGAACTGCAAATCAAAACCACATTGAGATACCGCCTAACTCCAGTAAGTATGGCCATCATTAATGAAACAAAAAATAAGATGGTGGTGAGGATGTGGAGAAAAGGGAACTCTTCTGCGCTGTTGGTGGGAGTGCAAACTGGTTCAACTTCCATAGAAAACAGTGTGGCAATTCCTAAAAGAGCTAGAAAACTGATCTTCCATGTGACCCAGCAATCCCTCTTCTGGGAATATACCCAGAGGAACTCAAATCATTCTACAAAAAAGATACCTGCATACGAATTGTAGCACTATTGTAGCACTATTCTCAATAGCAAAAACCATGGAACCAATCATGCTACTCATTGAAACTGG
>CAUYQG010082997.1:0-13027 GCA_963574415.1 Tarsius wallacei
AAGAAAATGACTGACAGTGGTGGGAAATTACGGAGAGGGGAGGGGAGGGGGGATGGGATTAATGATACTCAACATCTGTCTGGGGACGGGGAGACACCTCTTATCACCAAGGGTGTCTGAACGAAGCATATTTGTATACCTAATCCTTATCTGTACCCCACAATATGATAATAAAAAATACTGATTAAAATAAATAAATAAATAAATAAATTCCCCTCTTAGAACTGTTTACATGGCATCCCAGAGATTTTGGTACTATGTTTCTTCATTTTCATTTGTTTCCAGGAATCTTTTAATTTTTGCTTTGATTTCAGTGTTGACTTAGTAGTTGTTTCAGCATCATGCTGTTTAGTGTCCATGTCTTTGTGGTCTTTGAGGAAATTTTGTTGGTGTTGATGTTTATTTTTATTCCACTGGAATCTGAGAAGGTACATTGCAATATTTCAACCTTATGGAATTTGTTTATGCTTGATTTATGGCCAAACATGTGATTGATCTTGGAGTACATTCCAGGTGGTGATGAGTAGAATGTATATTCTGTGGTTGTTGGGTGGAATAATCTGTAGGCATCTAATACGTCTATTTCATTGAGTGTCAAGTTTAGATCTGGATCTCCTTGTTTATTTTTTGCCTCGATGATCTATCTAGGGCTGTTAGTAGGGTATTTAATCCCCTGCTATAATAGTGTTAGAGTCAATAGCTTAGTAGTTGCTTTGTAAATGTTGGTGCTTCTGTGTTGGGTACATATATGTTTAGGATGGATATTTTTTGTTGATGTTGAGTGCTTTTTTAAACGTGAAATGATGTTGAGTTTTGTTAAATGTTTTTCTTCATCAGTTGAGATGGCTATGTTATTTTCCCCTTCACTTTGTTAATGTGGTATATTACGTTGATTGAATTTTATATAATGAACCATCCTTGTATTCCAGAAATAAATCCCTTTTGGTCATGATGTATAGTTCTTTCAATGTGCTGTTAAATCTGGTTTGATAGTATTTTGTTGAAGGTCTGCATTAATAGTAATCAAGGATATTGGTTTGCGGTTTTCTTTTCTTGCATTGTCTTTTTCTGGCTTTGGTGTCAGTAATGTTGATCTGATAAAATGAGTTTAGAAGTGTTATCTCCTTTTAAATTTTTTGAAAGAGTCTGAGGATTCTGCTTACTCTTTTAAATGTTTGGTGGAATTCACCAATAAAATCATCTGGTCCTGGGCTTTTTTTTTGTTGGGAGGATTATGATTACTGATTCAATCTTCATGCTGGTTATTGTTCTATTCACATTTTCTATTTTTTTCATGACTCAGTCTTGGTAGTTTATGCATTTTTAATCATTTGTTAACTTCTTTTAAAAAGATTATTATTATTATTTGTTGGGTGTTGTGGCTCATGCCTGAAATCCCAATACTTTGGGAGGCTGAGGTGAGAGGATTGCCTGAGTCCAGGTGTTTGAGACCAGCCTGAGTGAGACCTCGTCTCTACAATATACTAAAAAAAAAAAAATTAGCCAGTCTTGGTGGAACATGCCTGTAGGTCCAACTACTTGGAAGGCTGAAGGATTGTTTGAGTCAAGGAGGCTGAGGTTGTGGTAGCCTCATGCCACTGCACACGAGTCTGGGCAACAGAGTGAGACGCTTGACTTAAAAACAAACAAGCAAATTATTTTTTTGCGATAAGAAAACTTAACATGATAACTACTCTCTTAACACATTTTAAAGTGTACACTATTACACGGTTATTGAACAATACAGTATTGTGGACTATAGGTACAATAGTTTATAGCAGATCTTCAGGGTTTATTTATCTTGTTTGACTGAGACTTTATGCCCATTGAATAGTAACTCCCTATTTTCCCTGTCCTTCACCCACTGGGAACCACCAGTCCACTTTTTGATTTGTCATATAAATGGAATCATATAATACTTGTCTCTCTGCGACTGGCTCGTTTCTTATTTCACTGAGCATAGCATCTCCAAAGTTCAGTTGTTGCATACTGCAGAATTGCACTTGATGCATAAATCTCCCGGGTGAAGCTGGGAGTTAGGGGATCTGGTCCTGATCATATGACACAGTGCTGGGGGCAGAGTCTCTGGTGAGAAAGTTTCCTGAATCTCCCTATAAGCTTTGGTGAATCTAATTTCACATTCTCCTTTCACATTCTCTGGGGGTGCAGGAGTCTTTTAATTAGTTTTTGATTTCTTACATATGGAATTTGACCGTAAATTATTGCTAAATTGGTGTGTTTTCTTGAGGTAAGGAGAATCCAGGGATTCCTACCCCTCCATGTTGTGACATAACTCCCTAGAATGTGACCATTTCATTTAGGCTATCCAATTTGTTGGTGTACACTTGTTCATAGTATTCTCTTATAATCCTTCTAAGTTCTTTTTAAACATTTTAATTTTTTATTTTAGCAATTTTATTTTTATTATATATAAATTGTACAACATGATGTTTTGAACACATACCTCTATAGTTAAATAATTACTATTGTCAAGTCAATTGACCTATTCATCAACTCACAGTTACCTTTTTTGCCTAAAATCTACTCTCTTAGCAAATTCCATTATACAATTCAATATTATTAACTATAACACTCACAGTGTACATTAGATCTCTGTACTGAATTATTCTACATAACTACAACTTTGTACCATTGGACTTATTTCTCCTCATTTCCCCCTCTGTCTACCCCTCTTTCTGGCAACCACCTTTACACTCTCTGTTTCATGCCACATATATGATAAATCATGCAGTATTTTTCACTCTGCGTTTGCCTTATTTCACTTAGCTTAATGTCCTCCAGGTTCATGCATGTTGTTGCAAGTGGCAGGATCTCCTTTTTAAAGACTGTATAATATATTTACACACATATATACATATACACATATTACTATATTTATATATTTCTTTGTTCAGTCATCTGTTGATGGTAACTTAGGTTATTTCCATATCTTGGCTATTGTGAATAATGCTGCAGTGAACATGGGACTGGCGATATCTCTATGCGGTGAAACTTCATTTCCTTTGGGTATACACCCAGAAGAAGAATTGTTGGGTCATATGGTAGTTCTATTTTTAATATTTTGAGGAACTTCCATACTGTCTTTCATAGTGGCTTTACTAATTTACATTCCCAACAACATTGCAAAGGGGTTTACCTTTTTAGATATATATTATTTATATATCATATGTTATTATATATATTTTTTCATTTTCTTTATTTTTAGCTCAGGAAAACCTCTTTTTAAACACCTTTACTAGCACTTGTTATCTCTTATCTTTTTTGATAATGGCCATCCTAACGGGTGTGAGGTGATAGCTGTTGATTTTGATTTGCATTTTCCTGATGATTAGTGATATTGAACACCATTTCATGTACTTATTGGCCATTTTTATGTCTTCTTTGGAGATGTGTTTATTTAGATCTTTAACTCATTTTTTGCTACAGTTATTCTTTTTTTGTTATGAGCTCTTTTTTACAGGTCTTTAATGCACTTTGATTTGATTTTGGTTATGGTATATTCTTTTGCATGTGGATGTGCAATATTCCCAACACTATTTATTGAAGAGATTATCTTTTCCCCATTTTGTCTTCTTGGTCCCCTTGTAAAAAATTAGCTCACTATATATGCTTGGGTTTATTTCTGGGATCTTTATTTTGTTTCATTGACCTGTGCATCTGTGTTTATGTCAGTAACATATTATTTTGATTACTATAGCTTTGTAATATGTTTAAAATCCAGTAGTATGATACCTCCAACTTTGTTTTTATTTTTCAGATTTTTTTGGCTATTTGGAATCTTTTATAATTCTATATACATTTTAGAATTGTTTTTTCTATTTCTGGGCAAAATGACATTAGACTTTTGACAGGGAATCCATTGTCTTTGTATAGTGCTTTGGAGAGTAAGGCCATTTTAAGAGCATTAGTTCCTTCAATCCATAAACATAAGATATCTTTCCATTTATTGTGTTTTCTTTAATTTCTTTCATCCATGTTTATAGTTTTCAATGTACATATATTGCATTTCCTTAGTTAAATTTATTCTTAAGTATTTTATTCTTTTTGATGTTATCAAACACAGGATTTCAAGCATTTCTTTCTCAGAAAGAAATTATTGGTGTAAATAAATAATCATTTTTATTCCCATAAAATCAGTAGCAACTTCCCCTCTTTCATTTTGGATTTTAGTTATTTGAATCTTCTCTTCTTGTTAGTCAGTTTAGCTAACTTTTTGTCATTTTTTTTACTCTTTTTGTTGAAAAGTGGACCTTTTGAATAACATTGTAATATCTCTGGAAATCTGATTCTTTCTTTTTGCTGTGGTTTGTTGTTGCTGCTTGTTGTAGTTTTTGTTTGCTTAGTTATTTTCATTTTTTTCTTTTAAAGATGTGGAGTACAATTCAGGATTAGGTACATAAGTGGTCATCATACAAGTGATGTTTGGGCCTCCCATTGGTCCTCTTTTCATCTGGTTTGAGAAATTATTGATGCTACGTGCCCTCCCTCCCACCTCTGACTGTATCCCACTATTGCCAATCCCTTTCTTGTAGTATTATAATGAATGTTCAGGATACACTTATGAGTGAGAATGTGTGGTATTCAGTTCTTTGTTTCTGTGATAGATCACGGAATATGATAGACTCTAGATCCATTCAAGTTGCTGCAAAGTCCCTAATTTTGTCCTTATTTCTGGCTGCATAATATTCCATTATGTACATGTACCACATTTTAAAAAATACAGTCCAGTTTTAATGGGCAGCATGGTTGGTGCCATGTTTTTGCTGTTGTGAATAGTGCTACAATAAACATGTGTGTGCAGGTATCTTTTTTGTAGAAAAATTTGTTTCTCCAGGTATATTCCCAGAAGGAGGATTTCAGGGTCTTATGGAAGGTTGATTTTGAGATCTTTTAGAAGTTGCCACATTGTTTTCCACAGAGGTTGTACTAATTTACACTACCACCAACAGTGTAGAAGTGTTCTCTTTTCCCTGCATCCTCTCCAGCATCTGTTGTTTTTTGAGTTATTAAAGATAACTATCCTGACTGGAATTAGGTGATAGCTCAGTGTGGTTTTGATTTGCATTTCTTTGAGATTAGTGAGGCTAAGCATTTTTTCATGTGCTTGTTGGTTGCTCATATGTCTTCTTTTGAGGAGTGTTTATTCATATCTCTTGCCCACTTTTAAAAACTTCCTCTTTTCCTGTTTGAATACTGCTGATTTCCTTGTTTTGTCTGATTGCTCCAGCTAGGACTTCCAACACTATGTTGAACAGGAGAGGTGAGTGTGGGCAGCCTTATCTTTTTTTGGTTTTCAGGGGAAATTCTTCCAATTTCTGTCCATTTAGCAATATATTGGTTGTGGGTTTATTGTAGATGGCTCTTACTATTGTGGTGTATGCTCCCTCTATACCTAGGTATTCAAGGGTTTTTATCAAGAAGGGATGCTGGGTTTTATCAAAAGTTTTTTCTGCATCTAAAGATGTAATAATGTGCTTAGTGTTTTTACATCTGTTGATGTATTTAATTACATTTATGGTCTTGCAGATGTTGAATCAGCCCCTCATCCTGGAGATGAAGCCTGCTTAGTCATGGTGAATATTTTTTGAGTTGTATTGTTGGATCTGATTTGCTAGAAACTTGTTGAGAATTTTTGCATCTGTGTTCATCAAGGATATTGAACTGTAGTTCTCTTTTTTTGTTGGATCTTTACCTGGTTTGGGTGTCAGTGTGATGTTAGCTTTATAAAATGATTTGGGGAGAATTCCGTCTTTCTCAGTTGCCTGGAATACTTTCAGTAGGATTGGTATCAGTTCTTGTATATTTTGTAGAATTCTGCTGGAAAGCTGTCTAGTTCAGGGCTTTTTTTTTGGTAGGTAGTTTTCTTATGATGGAGTTAATTTCCTGGGTTGTTACTGGTCTATTTAAGATCTCAATTTCTTCTTGTTTCAATATTGGGAGGTTGTGTGATGTCAGAAAGTCCTCCATTTCATTTAGGTATTTGAGTTTGTTTCTATGCAGCAGTGCATAGCAATCTCTGATAATCTTTTGTATATCTTTGTATATCTTCTGGATCAATTGTGATTTGATATTTTTCATTTCTGATTGTGTTTATTTGGGCATTTCCTCTCCTTTTCTTGGTCAATCTGGCTAGGGGTCCATCAATCTTGTTTATCTATTCAAGGAATCAGCCTTTTGTTGTGTTGATTTTTTTCTATGATATTATTGTCTTCTATGTCCTGTATTTGGGATTTTACTCTGGTGATTTGGATTCTTCTGCTGAAGTTAGGGTTTTGGCAGTCTTGTCTTTTCAGTTCCCTTAGAGGATTTGTTAGGCTGTTAACCATGATCTTTCTATTTTCTTGGTGTGTGTGTTGAGCTTAGAACTGTTTTCATGGCATATCCGAGGGTTTTGGTAAGATATATCTTTGCTTTCATTTGTTTCTAAGAATCTTTTAATTTCTGTTTTGATTTCTGTGTTGACCCAGCATCTATTCAGCATCATGCTGTGTAGTGTCCATGTCTTTGTGCTTTTTGGGGGGATCTTGTTGGTGGTGATATTCATTTTTATTCCTCTGTGGTCAGAGATGGTGCATGGCAGTATTTTGATCTTACGAAATATGTTTATGCTTGACTTATGGCTGAGGATGTTGTCAATCTTGGAGTATGTTACATGTGGTAATGAGTAGAATGTATATTACATGGTTGTTGGATGGAGTGTTCTGTAAGTATCTATTAATTCCATTTGGTCAAGCTTCAAGTTGAGGTTTCAGATATCTTCATTTATTCTTTGCCTTGATGATCTATCTAGGGTTGTTAGTGGGGTATTTAAGTTCTCAGTAATGATAGTGTTAGAGCCAATATCTTTTTTTAGCTTTTTGTAGTTTTTAGTTTACTTAGTAGTTTTTAGTTTAGTTTTTAGTTTACTTAGTCGTTAAAAAAATAAAACCTGGTGCTCCAGTGTGGGGTGCACATATGTTTAGGATAGATATTTCTTGCTAATGGATTGACCCTTTTCATCATTATGAAGTGTCCTTTTGCATCCTTTTAAATTTTTGATAGCTTGAAGTTTGTTTTAAAATTGTGACTCCTGTCTTTTTTGTTTTCCATTCACTTGGAAGTTTGTTTTCCAACCTCTAACTCTGAGTCTGTGGGTTTCCTTTGTAGTGAGGTGTGTTCTAGAGCCAGGATATTGTTGGGTCATGCTTTTTTTTTTAATCCAGTTTGCCATTCTATGCCTTTTCAGTGGTGCATTTAGTCCATTCACATTTAGGCTGATTATTGAGATGCGAGAATTTATCCCTGTCATAAGATTCTCATAAAGTTTTGTTTGTTGTCTTTTAATTTTGGGGTTGATATATGCATGTGTTTTCAATTTTGCAGTCATGATGTATGCTGTGTTGATTCTATGTTTTCCTGCATTTTTGCGAAGTGCATGGTCATTCTTTTTTTACTTTCCTCTGTGCTTAATACCTTCTTAAGCTTCCCCTGTAGAGCTGGTCTAGAACCAGCATAAACTCTTAGGGACTGGATGTCTGTGAAGGATTTTAATTCTCCATCACTGATAAAGTTTAGCTTAGCTGGTTAGGAAATTCTTGGTTAGAATAGCTTATCTTTAGAAGTTTGAAGATTGGGCACCAGTCCCTTCTAACCTGTAGTGTTTCTGTAGATAAGTCTGATGCTATTCTATTTGGTCTTCCCCAGTAGGTAGTGTGACCTTTCTCTCTTGCTGACTTTAGAATTTTTTCTTTTATGTCTACCTTGTGTTAAGTAAATTATTATGTGTCTAGGAGTTGGTTTTCCATTAGATGCCTTGCAGAGGTTCTCTGCATCTCTTGTTTGGATGGTTGTGTTTTTGATGAGATGAGGGAAATTTTCTTGAATGACCACATGGAATGTTTGTTCCAGGATATTCTCTGACTCCTTCTATACTTCAAATATACTTATCAGGTGTAAGTTTGGCCTTTTAACATAATCACACATCTCTTGGAGGCTTTGTTCTGTCTTTTTAAGCTTCTTTTCTATGTTTCTTTTACAGTTTGGATAGTTCCATATTTTGGTCTTTAAGCTCTGAGATTCTGTCTTCTACATGGTTAGTTCTGCTTTCCATGCTTGTCAGTTTATTGTTTATTTCATGGACAGTGTTCTTTATTGCAAACATTTCTACTATTAATTCTTTCATGTTTTCCTCTTGTCTTTCTTGATTCTTGTTCATCTTTTCCAAACATTCCTTGATTTCTGCATTTGTAATCTGAGACTAGTCGTTCTAGGTGCTCTTCATTGTTTGCATTCTGAAGTGTGTATTCTTGTGCACTATCCTTTTTGAACTTTGTGGGCTACCATGTTTTTTCATTGATTTCTCTCCATTTATGATGAATTTTTCTTTTCTCTTTACTTTCTTTGCTCAGTGAGAAAGGGAATAATTTTCACTTCTGTTTGCTCAACCCCCATTCTTCCATAGGTAGAACCTCCAGATTTGTTCAAATTTTAAACCCAGTTGAGGATGGGGAGCTGTTCTGTCCTTTTGCAGTTCTGAGATTCATATAAGGTGTATGGGGGGAATGCTAAGATTCAAAAGCTGCCTACAGATCACAATGTTCATTGACTGGGGTGTGGGCCTCCTTGGACCCTCTTCTTACCACCTCACAATATGCTCATGTGATGGGAACATGGGTAAACCCCTGAGTACAAAATAACATAAGGAAAAGAAAAGGAACTCAGAAAGAGAGAAGAGAGTAGAAAAGGTAATGAAGAGAAAGAAATAGAGAAGGAAAAACAAGCAAGTTGACAAACCAATAAAATAGGAAGAAAAAAATACAAAAGGAAATAAAAAATCCCTAAAGTTGACAACATAAAGACACTTTTACACTCATATATACCCCCCATCCATCTGCTGTGTGCTGAATTCTTCACCTCCAATTGCACTCTTAGGCTTTTTTTTTTTTTGAGTTGGAGTCTCACTCCATTGACCAGGATAGAGTGTAGTGGCATGCTCATGGCCACCCTAGTGCTGAGCTGCTGGGCTCTGGTGATCCTTCCACCTCAACCTTCCAAGTAGCCGGAACTACAAGCACATGTTACCATACCTGGGTAATTTTTTGAATTTATTGTAGAGATGAGGTCTCACCATGTTGCCCAGGCTGGTCATGAACCCACGGTCTCAAGCAGTCCTCTCACCTTGGCCTCCCAAAGTGTTGGGATTATAGGCTTGAGCCATCGTGCCCAGCCTTGTAGTCTTTTGAATGGTCCAGTGTGGGTGATGAGGCAACTGAGTCTCCACACTGGGCCCGTCCCTCTAAATAATGTACCTGGAGTATCCTCTCTGGGCTGACAGTGATAAACCTCAGAGAGATTTTGAATTCACCCCTCAGTCTCAGGGGGTAGTTCTGCTGTTCAAGTGTTCAAGGAGCCTATCTCTGCCTGAATTCCAGGACAAAGGTGGTGGTGAAACCTCTGCATTTTCTCCTCTGCTGGTTCTCAGCTACTGATCCTTCTGCTGTATTTCCCTCATGGTCCCCACTGCCAATGTCCAATCTGGTGCCAGAGGCTGTGGTGGTGGGCAGCACCATGCAGTGGCTGTTCCCTGCTGCTTTCTTCTGGGCAGGGTGTCAAAGATGGTGCCTGCCTCTTGGTTGCAGATTGCACTGGGATCTGAGTAGCAGGGCACAGGGCAGCTACCTCAGCAAGATACCTCAGGTCACTTCTTCCCATGTCCCCATTCACACACCCACTTGCACACATAATTGTACACATATTCATCCTTACACATACTTATACTGAGTCTCACACTCTGACTGACTCTGTTACCATCTTGGAATCCTTCCTCTTTATTTTTTTGAGTTGGAGTCTTACTCTGTCACCCACGCTGGAGTACAGTGGCACTCTCATGGCCACTGCACCCTCAAACTTCTGGGTTCAGGCAATCATTCCACCCCAGCCTTCCAAAGTAGCTGGAACTAGTCATGCACCACCACACCCAGCTAATTTTTGATTTACTGTAGAGACCGGGTCTCACCAAGTTGCTCAGGCTGGTTTCAAACCCCTGGGCTCAGGCAGTCCTCTTGGCACCACCTCCCAAAGTGCTGGGATTTATATATATATATTTTAAGTTGGAGATCTCTCTCTGTCACCCAGGCTAGAGTACAGTGGCATAATCCTGGCTCACTACAACCTCAAACTCCTAGGCTCAAATGATCCTCCCACCTCTGTTGCTCAGAGTAGCTGGGACTACAGGCATGCACTACTGTGTCCAGCTAATGTTTAGTTACTTCTCTGAACTAATTTTTAAGGTGTGTATTCCCTGTAGTATGTGGTCACTGAAGTCTGTTCTATTAACTTAATGATGAGTGAATGATTTGACAGGGATTTCCTTAATTGCCTAGAAAAACAAAATTTAGTTTTTGCAGAATTTTTCCATGTGTTTTGGAACAAATCTACAGCATTCAATCAGGCAGTTAACACTTCTGTTTTGAAGTCAGATAAGGTAAAAGGCTTGGACATTTTCAGGTTTTTCTAGAGTACATACACAGTCCTGAACATATGTGTGAACTTCTAGATCCAATTGATATGTTGGAGCTTTTCAAAGCCAATATTCCCCACTGCATCACATCCAGCCTTTTCCTACAAGCTTTGTGATTAGTCTATTACTTATCCTGACTGTTATTCATTGCCTCAGGCAACAGTGACTAAATCATCTCCCTGTACAGATACTCCTCAAGTTACAATGGGTTTATGCCTTGATAGACACATTTTAAGTTGAAAATATCATGTCAAAATGCATTTAATGCACCTAACCTACCAAACATTATAGCTTAGCCCAGCCTATCATAAATATGATTAAAACAGTTAAGTTAGCTTACAGCTGGGCAGAATCATCTAACATATAGCCTATTATACAATAAAGTGCTGAATATCTCATAATTTATTGAATATTGTACTGAAACTGAAAAACAGAATGATTGTACAGGAAATCAAAGTATGACTTCTACTGAGTGCATATTGCTTTTGCATCATTGGAAAGTTGAAAAATTCTGTCAAAGCATCTTAAGTTGGGGCCCATCTATAAATGTTTTCAACCAATGACTCCTGTAGTGTCTTTAGTCTTGAGTGAGTTCCAAATTAGTTGAGGTAAAGACAAGGCTATTGAGCTAGACTACCAGGAAGCCACTAGATAGGTTAAAACTAAAAAAAAAAAAAAATCACAATACCTTGTGAATGAACTCTGCAGTGTTCTTTCTGGTACTAGAAATGTGTGTTATTTTCACAGCTACCACAGAGCTGGATAGCAGGGGAGGGTATTACAGTAAATGACTTCACCAATCTCAAGTGTTCTTATTAACATCCAGCCTTTTTTTCTAGAATTAGCACTTCCTACATTGTTGTAAGCTTTTGGTTAGTTTTCATAGTCCTAATCCCCCCCACCCCCGGTTTTTTCATTGCTCTTATGAAGGGGCAGATTTTGGAGTTCCTTACTTGCCATTTTTGCTGACATCCAGAAGTGTTTATTTTTAAATCAGTAAATTATTTTTTCTGTACAGAATTGGAAATTAAATTGAGAAAACCTATAATTATAACACCTATATTTGATGAAATGTTCAAAATAATCATAATTGAAGACAAATTATTTGATGAATTTTGGCTTATAAAAATATTTTGTGAAGAAAATTACCCTGGTGGTGTGAAAAGGACAAGGCTTATAATAATATTTTTCTGAAACCTTTACACATTAAAAAGGAACAATTTAGAGTTGACAATACTTTTTTTTTTTAGAAAAAATTTTCTCTGAGTTTACTCAGTAGAGCAGCACATATAGAGAGCACATTTTATTAATAAAAGTTTTCTTCTACAGAGAGGAATTAATTAAAGGTATAAGAAATTTCAACCATATAATTCAACTTTAAAAAGATTGTAGGTATTTTAAATGAAAATATTGTCATAGTATAACCATATTAGGAAAAAATTTCTTTTTTTTTTATTTCTTTTTTTTTCATTCTGTTTATCTTTTTTTTTTTTTGAGTGGGAATCTCTGTTGCCAAGGATGGTGTTTGGTGGCATGCTCACGATCACCACAGCCTTGAACTGCTGGACTCAGGCAATCCTTCCTCCTTAGCCTTCCACCTTTTAAAAATTTTCTTTTTTTGTTTTCTTTTTCTTTTTATTATAAAGATGTGGGGTACAATTCAGGGTTAGGTATACAAACGTTGATTATGCAGGTACCCTTGTTGATGAGGTGTGCCCCTCCCTCCCCTAGCAGTTTCGCTCAACTGCCAATAGCAACCCCCCTGAGAGTTTCCCACTACTGCCAATCCCTTTCTTTTTTTTTTTGAGTTGGAGTCTCACTCTTTCGCCCAGACTGGAGTGCAGTGGCCGCTCCCGGCCACCGCAGCCTCGACCTGCTGGGCTCCAGCGATCCTTCCGCCTCAGCCTTCCAAGTAGCTGGAACTACAGGCGCGCGCTACCACGCCTGGCTAATTTTTTTGATTTATTGTAGAGATGAGGTTTTGCCTGCCCAGGTGGGTCTCGAACCCGCGGGCTCAGCCAATCCACTCACCTCAGCCTCCCAAGGCACGGGATTACAGGCTGAGCCACCGAGCCCGGCTTATTTTTTTATTTGAGTCAGAGTCTGACTCTGTCACCCAGGCTGGAGTGCAGTGGCACGCTCACAGCCACTACAGTTTTCACCTGCTGGGCCCAGGTGAGCCTTCCACCTCAGCCTCCTAAGTAGCTGGAACCACAGGTGCACACCACCACGCCCAGATAATTTTTTAATTTATTAGAGACAGATCTCGTCAAGTTACCCAGGCTGGTCTTGAACCCCTGGGCTCAGACAATCCTCTCACCTTGGCCCCCCAAAGTGCTGGGATTACAAATGTAAACCACCACGCCCAGCAGAAAAATAAATTTTAAAAGAAAGAGTAAATGTTATTATAAATAAGATTGTTTCAACCCCCAAAAGCAACATTTAGAAATTAAGACAGAAAATATAATGTAGGATAATATTAGTAAAAAGTTAGAATAAGATTTTTTT
>CAUYQG010082998.1:0-16697 GCA_963574415.1 Tarsius wallacei
TTCTGCCTCAGCCTTCCAAGTAGCTGGAACTACAGGCGCGCGCTACCACGCCCGGCTGATTTTTTTGATTTATTGTAGAGATGAGGTCTCGCCAAGTTGCCCAGGCAGGTCTCGAACCCGCGGGCTCAGGCAATCCACTCATCTCAGCCTCCCAAAGGCGCAGGATTACAGGCTGAGCCACTGAGCCTGGCTCAAGATTTTCTTTTAAATACAAACTTTTTTGATATTGTATGTTGGCAACAAATTCAAAATTTCAAAAACCAGTGCAAGGGACAAACAAAACACATTTGCGGCTGAATTTAGCCCATGGGCTGAGTTTGCAATCACTCAGTCACAAGGCTGGGAAGGTTCCGTTGTCTGGTGCAGTGCCACCCCGTGGCTATTCAGTCACAAAGGTGACTGTAAGCCTGTGAGGGGCAACATTAGATCTCTTTCTCTCCCACAAGGGAAGGCATGTTGTTGCTGGGGAGATGGGAAGAGGGACAGGTGGGTCCTGAGCAGAGCATAGGGTATGTCTGGGGGAAAGGGCTCCAGCACCCCCAAAAGCATTGGGTTTGTGTGGGCAGGTGGCGGCTGAGTCTGGGGAAGAGGGGAGCAGGCTGGCAGCCCAGTTCTGCCATAGGGCTCACAGGGAACTGTCAACTTTTCCAAGAGTAAAGTGAAGGCAAAAGCAGGCAATCAGGGTTTTGCACACATACCAGCAGGTGCAGCTCAGGAAACAATGCCTGATGACTGGTGAGCCCAGTTAGCTTTAGAGTGGTGGGAGCTTGGGGTGGGAGAGGCACAACACTGCAGTTTCGTAGCAGACATTGGCTGGTGGCAGGAACCAGGCTGACAATGGGGACCCAGATAACTGTGTATCCTCTGTATTTACACAACCTGGGTCATGTCCAGAGAGATGTGATGTAGAGCAGAGTTAGGAAATCTATGATTTTCTTTATAAAAAATAAAATTTCAACACTTTTAAATCACAAAGAAGTAGGCTCATTATAAAGAAATTTTAAAATCCAGGTGAACGAAAGAAGAAAACAAATACTCAAAAACAAAACCCCTAAAAAAGCCTTGGTAGTACTTCCAGGAAGTTTTCTTTGCACACACACACACACACACAGTGTGTATATGTATATTCATACAGATATAAATAATTTTTAACACAATAAATATGGTTTTATCTTTACAAACTGGTAACTGGTTTTCTCTGCCTTCCCCCATTTATCTGCGAAGAACCCGTGTCCATCAATAAACATTCCCCTATGACAGCGATTTGAAGAGTGATTATTCAGGGTTGATGGGTGTGCCATGATCTGTTGTATGAATCCCTCTTTTAGAACATTTAGATTGTTTTCTTTTTTCTATTAGAATCAACAGCACGATGGCCATTCCTGAAGAGAAGTACCTTTATACATCTTTTATTATTTCCTCAGTGTGTATTCCTGAAAACACTATACATTTAGTCAAAGGAGACACACATACATACACACACATGCGTGTGTAAATAAAAGATAAGTATATATCAAAGAAAAACTTAACAACTGTCTCCCAAAAGTTTGTAATTTATATAATAGCATCAGTGCTCAGGGATGCTACTTAGTCATTTTCAACACTTAGTGTTTTCAATGTGACAAACACTGTAAAGATTTTACAGCCATCATCTCAGTTCATCTCTCCACCTACCCTATGGTGGGCATTATTATTATTCCCATTTTATAGATGAAAAAACTGAGGACCAAATGGACAAAGCAACTTGCTCAAGGTCATACAACCAGGAAATGGAGGCAATGGCTTTCAAGCCCAGCTCGGACTGACTCCAAAGACTCCCCCCCACTTACGACCCCTACCTTCCACTTGCACATTCATGAAAACTGGGATCTTAAAAAGCACCTGTTTTTTTTTTTTTTTTCTGACTACTAAGCTAAGTGTTCCTGCTCCTTTTTGGCTGCTGTTTCTAGGGGGTGAAGAGACTCTAAATGACTAAGAACAGTCTTTGATTAATTAGATTTTTGTTGCCAAGGAATTAATTTGGCCCCCCGCCCCCCTCCTCTCACTCAGAAAGCACACAACAAAATGATTTTAGCAGTGGGGATAATTACAGAAAATGTGGTGTTAACTTGAATGGAATACAAATATTGTAGATTTTTTTAAAAAATTGTTCTTCAGGACCTCCAGAGTGGAAAGAAGAGTGAAATATGTCCCGGCACATCAGGAGAGAGCAGAGCAAGTGAGGACCTCCCACTTAATCTTGAGGTCTGAGCCCAGGTTGTGGCGGGAGGGCTGCAACCCCTGAACCCCTGAGTAGACTCACGAAGGCAAGGAAGGCCCAGCAGAGGCACAGAAGACAGGCCCTCCTCTTTCTGGGACCTTTGTTACCTGGCTGCTACAGTCCCTCTCTGATGTGCCCATGGCTCAGCCCATCGCAGTTACCTGTGGGTAACAACATCGCATTCCCTGCGGGTGTAAACTTCAAGGACAGTATGAGACCCTGTGAAGAAGGGGGCAGCTCTGCTGGGACAGCCACACTCCTGCTAGATGTCTAGGCTGTAGACCCGTAGGGCTGACACATGCCATCATTTGGTTCCCCTTGACCTGGACTTGGTTTGCACTTTCTTGTCTTATTCATTGTGTGTGAACACGTCTTCGGAGCATCCTAAGAATGGTCCAATACTCTGCTCTCATCACACTTGACTGGTAGTTTGAGTATGGATGTGTTGAGAACGAGCATCTTGAAGGCATTTCTTCAGGCATTTCTTCTACTGCGTTGCTACACCAAGTGCCGGTCCATGGCCCAGTGTCAGTCTGAAAACTATTTGCCATCCACCTGTAATAAGTACAGAAATTAAAAGTAAGCACTTGGAAACTATTATACTAATTTAACTGAGTCATTTCGTGTCTATTGAAGCTGATGATAAAATTGTGGGGGATTTTAATTTGTATACCTTTTTTGAGTTTATTTTTTCCTAGTAATTCTTTTGTAGTCTATTTTACGAGTTTATTTTCTACTCTACAGAGGGTGCCAAAAACATAGACACATTTTTAAGAAAGGAAAAAACTGTATTAAAATTGTAATATTCAGTAAATACCGGTAACAAAAGATGAGTACAAGTCGTGTTTGACTTCTGCAATTACAAGAGATGCTCAAAGGGGTTACCATCAGCATCTAGGACACTTCTGATTATGGGAAACTACAATTAATACATAGATAACATCTTTTAAAATGTGTATACTTTTTTTGGTACCCCTGGTATTTTGTAGTAGTCAGTGATAGATTCAGAACAAAATTAAGTCTTTCACCACATATAGATCACTTAAGAAGCATTATTCTAGACTATGGCATTGTTCTTGAGAAGGCCTTCGTTAGTCTGATCTTGGTATTGTTTTAAGTAGCCCATTTTTTCCTTTCTGAAACTTTTTGGGTTTTCTTTTTATCTCTAGATGTCAGAATTTCATTATGAGAAGCCTTGGTGAGGGCCTTTGGTGAGATCATTGGTAGTGCTGGGCCCACAGTGGGTCCTTTAACCTTGAGACCCATCTGCTCATTTACTCATATTAAGTTCTTTCCTCTCTATTTTTCTCTGTTCTCTTTTTCAGGAATTTTCATTTGTTAGACACTGGTTTCCCTGCTTCATCTGCTGAATCTTTTACTTTGTTCTTATATTTTCAATCTCTTTTTCTTTTACTACTTATGAGATTTCCTCAACTTTATCTTTCAACTCTTTCATTTACTTATTTATGTGGGCAATCATTTTTAATTTTAAAAGCTCTTTCTTATTCTTGTCTTACTTCTTTTTCACAGTACTATTCTGTTCTTGTTTTTTATATGCACTATCATTTTCTTGAGGAAACTGATTAGATATATTTGCCAAGTCTTTGCTTCTTACATTATGTGTTTCCTTCACATTCTTCTTTTTTAAAAACTTGTTGAATTTCTCCTCTCTTCACATTGACAACTCTTGTCAAAAGATCTTGACTGTCAATTCACATCTAATAACAAGGCATTCCAAAGTGGATGGGTAGTTCTGAGGCTGGACATGGGGATTTGTCAACTGGCAGGCTTTGCTCTTGGGTGACTGGGTGGGAAGCTGGCATTGAGGGAATCCCAAATATCTGTATGTGAAAGTCTTCTATTTGGGATTGCTTTGTTTCTCCAGAGGAGAATTCCCTTCTCTTTCCCCTGGGGCAGGTGGTGGTGGGTGGGGTGGTATCCACACTTAGCTGCGGGTATGCTGCATGTTTGGTGGGAAAGGAAGATGGCCTTTAGCTCTGTACTGCCCTTCCCTGCTCCATGGCAGTTTTGATCTCATCTTGAATTCCTCCAAGGTTCTATGGGGCAATCTTTTCATTGTAGCCCTCTCTATACACTTTTTAATGTGGATCTTTCCCTGCCCTTCTATGTGATTCATCACTCTTCTAATAACTTGCCCTCCTCTAAAACTTTAGGGAAATCTCTCATCCACTGATGTCCTCTTTCCCATTCTCTTTGCCTGGGAGGGAAAGGAGATATGTGTGTGTGTGGCTAACTGACTCTTTTTTTTTTTTTTTTTTTTTAGTTGGAGTCTCACCCTGTTGCCCAGCTGGGCTCAGGTGATCCTTCTGCCTCAGCCTTCCAAGTAGCTGGAACTACAGGCGCACGCTACCACACCTGGCTAATTTTTTTGATTTATTGTAGAGATGAGGTCTCGCCAAGTTGCCCAGGCCGGTCACGAACTCGCGGGCTCAGGCAATCAACTCACCTCAGCCTCCCAAAGCGCGGGATTACAGGCTGAACCACCGAGCCCGGCTTAGTACATCCAGACAATGAAAAAGTATGAAATTGCTAAAAAGAACAAGGTAGAGCTATAAATATTGGTAAGTATACGTCTTAAAGATCTTAAGTGTTTGTTGTTGTTGTTGTTGTTTTTGAGTCGGAGTCTCACTCTGTCACCCAGGTTGGAGTACAGTGGCATACTCACGGCCACCGCAGCCTCGACCTGCTGGCCTCTGCCTCAGTTTTCCAAGTAGCTGGAACTACAGGTGCGAGCTACCATGCCCAGCTTATTCTTTGATTTATTTTGGAGACAAGGTCTCACCAAGTTGCCCAGGCTGGTTTCAAAGCCCCAGGCTCAGGCAATCCTTTTGCCTTGGCCTCCCAAAGTGCTGGGATTACAGGCTGAGCCACTGCACCCAGCCTCTTTAAGTGTTTTTAAAAGCATAATACATTTTACACACACACACACACACACACGCACACACACACACACACACTCTCTCTCTCTCTCTCTCTCTCTCTCTCGCGCTCTCTCTCTCGCGCTCGCTCTCTCTCTCTCTCACATTTGTGCTTTTAAAGGACACATATATAAATAAGTATGCTGTGCATAGGAAAAATTGTGAAAAGATATATAAGAAATTGTTAACAGCATTTGTTTCAGTGAAAGGGAATTGACTTTTCACTGTCAACAAAGGCATGTGGCCGTTTTTCAGAGGCACCTAAAACGGCACAGGAAAACCATGGCACATCTTCCTAAGTGGATCAAATCTTTAATCAAAGATTTGAAAGGTAAAAAGTACCTTGAAGCTGTTCAACTGGTAATCAAAACATTTTTATATTTTATAAAGCATACCTATAAAACACAAAATTTACATGAAATTTTAAAGATAAAACAGTAAACTAAAAACACAGAACAGTCCAAGTTCAAGCAACCTCCTCTTACCATCAACAAAGCCTTACGGCCAACTGCCCTGGCTTAGCTGTACCCAAGAAGCTTGTTTGATCCCTGTGGCCCCCTGCTTAAGCTGTCCATCTCTGCCCCACCCTTGCTTCAGGAAGACAGTAACTATACCACACATCCCAGCATTCAACCAATAGGCCTTGGGCCTCCATTTCAGGTGGTAATTAACTCTTCAAACTAGATACACATACCCCTGGAGGTACAAAAAGACCTTCCAAAACATACACAGGTACAATAATGCCTTAAGGTAATTTATTTCTAAATCCCTAACCTCTGAATGTGCTCTGGTCCAAAAACTGATTTGTCAACTCAACTGGGATCGATCCCTCCCACATTACAAACAATGGCATATTGATCACCTGTCCCTAATCTTACTATAGTACATGTCCCCAACTCTGGCATAACCTATAAAGAAATAATGTGAATAGATTGTTGGCATCTATGCGTCATAATTAAGTGACTCACATCTGGGTAACAAATCCTCTGCCTGTCAAGTGGTTTCCAATTAACTGCTTTCTACAAAATTGAAGCGATCTAATAAACTGATTCATTAAAATAAATTTTTGATGATTATTACCTCATGCTTTATTCAAATAACAGAAACTGTTATAATAAAACTTTCTATTTTTATCTTATGTCAATAGATGGTTTCTCAACATTTACATGTATTAAAAAATAGAAATAAACTAAGTACAATAATGTGCGCTAGCTACCCAGCTACTCAGGAGGTTGAAGCAGGAGCATAACTTGAGGCCAGGAATTTGAGGCTGCAGTGAGCTATGTTCATGCTTGTTAATATCCACTGCACTCTAGCTTGGGCAACACAGTGAGACTCCGTTAACCAAAAAGAAAAAAGAAAAAACAAAGGAAGAGAATCAATGCCAAAACTTTTTCTTCCAAAACCTTTTCTTATTCTAACAATAATATCCATCCACATAAATATAAACTGAAAAAAACCCACCCATCACTTAAATGTACATTTCCAATAAATTTTATCTTTTAATATGTATAGCATTCATATTATTTGATCAATTATGCACTAATAATTGCAGTCATAATGTAGTCTGCATCATTTTTTAATAGTTTAGAGCATTATAGTCACAGAATACTTCTAAGAGTTTAAATGTAAATGCATATATAGCCAGCACAGTGGCTCACGCCTGTAATCCCAGCACTTTGGGAAGTGGGGGTGAGAGGACTGCCTGAGCCCAGGGGTTCAAGACCAGCCTGGGCAACTTGGTGAGACCTACTTTCTACAATAAATTTTAAAAAACTAGCCAGGTATGATGATGTGTGCCTGTAGTTCCAGCTACTTGGAAGGCTAAGGCAGAAGGATCACCTGAGGCCAGCAGGTAGAGACTGCAGTAGCCAAAATTGTGCCACAACAATCCAGCCTGGGCGACAGAGTGAGACTCCGACTCAAAAATAAAAGATAAAGAAATAAATGCATATATATATATATATTTTTTTTTTTTTGGTACCAAGAATTATGAAAAGGATAGTCACTAAAAGACTACACATAAATACTATATTCATTAGGATAAAATACTGATGGGGCAAGTGGTACCAAAATACAATTTCAAAAAGAAGAAGCACTATAAATATTCTGGCTATTAAAGAAGAGCTTGCTCTTGTATTTTTTTTTAACGTATGATAGTGAACAGCAGGCGGGCTCGGTGGCTCAGCCTGTAATCCTGTGCTTCGGGAGGCTGAGGTGAGTGGATTGCCTGAGCCCGCAGGTTCGAGACCCGCCTGGGCAATTTGGCGAGACCTCATCTCTACAATAAATCAAAAAATTAGCCGGGCATGGTAGCGTGCGCCTATAGTTCCAGCTACTTGGAAGGCTGAGGCAGAAGGATCGCCGGAGCCCAGCAGGTCAACGCTGCGGTGGCCGGGAGCGGCCACTGCACTCCAGTCTGCGTGACATAGTGAGACTCCAACTCAAAAAAACAAAAAAGAAAGTGAACAGCAAGTAATTATGGCATTTGCAAGCATGAAGGTAATTATGATAAAAGATAAATAGCAGCTACTTTGAGAGTAAGGAAGGTGGAAGGGATGCAAGGAAAAGCTTCTGAAGTGGCTAGCACAATTCAATTCTATTTCTTAACCTAGGTGGTGGTTACAAGAGTGTTGCTCTTCTAATAATTCATTATGCTAGACATGTTGTGTGGCTTTCTGTATCTGTTTTATTATTATTATTATTATTATTATTTTTGAGTTGGAGTCTCATTCTGTCGCCCAGACTGGAGTGCACTGGCCACTCCTGGCCACTGCAGCCTCAACCTGCTGAGCTCCGGCGATCCTTCCGCCTCAGCCTTCCAAGTAGCCGGAACTACAGGCGTGCCCTACCACGCCTGGCTAATTTTTTGATTTATTGTAGAGATGAAGCCTCGACAAGTTGCCCAGGCGGGTCTCGAACCTGCGGGCTCAGGCAATCCACTCACCTCGGCCTCCCAAAGCGTGGTTTACAGGCTGAGCCACCGAGCCCGGCTGTTTCATTATTTACAAGATAAAAATGTTAAAAGAAATCACTATGATATCTAACTTACAGGTTTTATTTTCTAAATGCCAATATTTACAGGAAATTATATTTTTTACAAGCACTTAAATTTGAGATGAATATTTTCATGACGAGCAATCCCACACCTAGGTAATTACTCAAGAGAAATGATGACATACAAAAACTTAAATATGAATGTTTACAGCAGCTTCATTCACAATTGCCACAAACTGGAAACAACCCAAATAGACCTCAACTAGGAAATGGAATGTGATATATACAACACAACAGAATACTACTCAGAAATAAAAAGAAATGAACTACTGATACATGCAACAACATGTGACATTCTTTTTTTTTTTTGAGTTGGAGTCTCACCCTGTCACCCAGGCTAGAGGTGCAGGGGCACACTCACAGTCACCACCACAGCCTCGATCTGCTGGGCTCAGGCAATCCTTCTGGCTCAGCAGAACTACAGGCACATGCTACCACACCTGACTAATTTTTTTTTTTAATTTATTGTAGAGACGAGGTCTCATCAGGTTGCCTAGGCTGGTCTTGAACCCCTGGGCTCAGGCAATCCTGAGGTTGAAGTTGCAGTTAACCATGTTTGTGCCACTGCACTCCAGCCTGAGTAACAGAGGGAAAACTCAACTCAAAAAATACATACACGATAAAAATTAAAAATAAGGGCTGGGTGTGGTGGCTCACACCTGTAACCTCAACACTTTCAGAGGCCAAGGGGAGAGAAGTGTCTAAGCTCAGGAGTTTGACATCAGTCCAAATAAGGCGAGACCTCATTTCTACAATAAATAAAAAAATAACCCAGGCATGGTGATGCGTGCCCATAGTCCCAGCTACTTGAAGGGCTGAGGTAGAAGTCTGAGTCCAGCAGGTTGAGGCTGCAGTGGCCGAGATCACGCCACTGCACTCCTGCCTGGGTGACAGAGACTCTGACTCAAAAAAAATATAAAAATAAGAAATAAAAATGAAAACAAAAGCACTATGCTAAATGAAAGAAGCAAGATTTAAAAGGCTATATACTATACAACATATATGACATTTTGAAAAGATAAAACTGGCTGGGCTGGTGGCTCACGCCTATAATTCTAGCACTTGAGAAGCAGAAGTGAGAGGACTGCCTGAGCTCAGGGGTTCGAGACCAGCCTGAGCAACATGGCAAGACCTTGTCTCTACAATAAATCAAAAAATTAGTCGAGCGTGTTGACGCATACTTGTGGTTCCAGCTACTTGGAAGGCTGAGGCAGAAGGATCACCTGAGCCCAGCAGGTTGAGACTGCAGTGGCCATGAGCATGCCACTGCATTCCAGCCAGGGCAAGAGTGAGACTCAACTCAAAAACATTAAAATAAAATAAATAAAATAAAAAAGAAAAGATAAAATTATAGGGACAGAAAACAGATCGGTGAATGCAAGGGGTTGGAGGTGGGAGAAGGAACTGACCACAAAGAAGCATGAAGTAACTTTACAGAGTGATGAAAACATTCTATATCTCAACGGTGGTGTAGTGATTACATAACTGCAGGTAGTCCTCTAGAATTTTACTTTTTTTTCTTAGATAGTGCGCCAGCTATCTTTCATTTGTCCTTCCAGGTCCACTCTCCAACCTGACCTCAGCCCTAGGAGGCTGACCTGTATCAAAAGGTTTCCTTAATCTCAGGTTTCAAATGAGTTATATTCATGAGGAGCCTCAGCAGGACAAAGGAGGGAAGGAGAGTTAGGCTCCAGGATTTTTCTCTTTCCAGGCCTCTCAACAGAAGGACACTGCTTCTCCTAAGGTGGCCTCCTCTGCATGGGTTAGGTAATCCCTTGACCCTTTGGGACTGAATGATAACAGCTTCATTGCAACTAATCAAGCTAGAGCACCATCTCTTGTGGTTTCCGTACATTCCTCCCACGCCTTTGTAAATAGCCCTTTTATATATAAATCTTCCTCTTAGTACCCTAATTTGGGCATGTCATTTGTTTCCAGTCGGGATCCTGACTGACAAAGATGCAAACTTTAAAAATATATGAAAGGGGGAAAAAAAGTATGAAATGGGAGACAGTTTAGGGAATGTGTGAACAAAAAAGGCTGATAACACGGCTCCAGGAAAATTTGGTGCTAAGCCATAATGACTCCCATCTGTTTCTCTGAGTTATGACACAAAATGTAAACACAACTTGTCCTGTACTCTGGATTATCTTCTTTACTTTAATATTCATAATATTTCTATAGGGATCCAAAGTGTAAACATATATTTGTACCCCCTGAAGCTACTGAAATAAAGAAAAAAATAATAAATTTTTAAAAGTGTAAACACAGCTTGTCACCTACTTCCTCCTACTCTAATACTCATAATCAATCTGTACTTATTTCCCACCTCCTAATCAAATCCTCTACCACCACCATATCAGTGTTCAGCATATCCCAGCATAGATATACCTGGGGTTCATTTTTTCTATCACTTTCTTTCCCTAGCCGACACTTGACTAAGGATGACTCTTTTATTCCGCAGCCCTCCCTACTAGCTATCAGAATAGAATGTATTTTGGGTCACTGACATGCTAACTTTCCAGAGGCTCCTTATAAAGCCATTACGCCTACCCTTTATCATAAAAGCCCCTTCTTTTGAGATTTGGCATGCTGTCTAACTAGTTACCATCTAATCTTCCTAATACTTTTCGTCCAACAACCTCTTATTCATCCTTCATTTAAGAATCTAGTTTTGCTATCATACTAAATTCCACCAAATTCCAATGCTCTGGCCTCCCAGTTCTCAAACCTTATCTCATCATCAACAATCTTCTCTCCCATGTTCTATCTGTATGTCGTATGTTCCAAAATGTTTCACCTTTTAAATATTAGCATCAGATTACCTACAATTTACCAACCATCCAACTTGCTTGTTCTAGTGCTCCCTTTCTTGACTCTTATTTAATAAGACTCTCAGTATACTGCACCTCTACTCCCTTTCACCTATTCATGAGCAGATGCTACACACTAAGCTCCACAGTTCATCATCTCAATCGCTCTCTGGTAAATATCTTAACTTCCCTTGCTTCTCTATCTCATCATTCCACATGCTGTCTGACAAAATGCCAATCAAGGATAATTCTTTTTTTTGTTTTTGAGTTGGAGTCTCACTCCATGGTCCAGGCTGGAGTGCAGTGGCTGGGTTTCAGTGATCCTTCCACCTCAGCCTTCCAAGTAGGCAGAACTACAGGCACGCACTACTGCACCCAGCTAATTTTTTATTTATTGTAGAGACAAAGTTTCACCAAGTTACCCGGGCTGGTCTCGAACCCGGGGACTCAGGCAATCCTCTCACCTCGGCCTCCCAAAGTGCTGGGATTAAAGGTTAAGCCACCGAGCCCGGTCAAGGATAATTCTAATTATCTTATCCAACGTTCTATACTCTGGATAGAATACTCTGTGCAGGTTCCAGAAAATGGGGCCTACTAAAGGACGGGGTTTAAAAAAAAAAAATACTCACATAATGAGTAGATTAGTAACCATGTGTTTTAGTGACAACGACTTCAACTAATTTCTCAGTAATGTCCAGAAATACTTTCTCTTTAGACATCTCACTCTCTCACTTTAAGTAACTTCTGTCTAAACCCTTTCCTGCTCCCCTTAATCTATGTTACCCTGCCCTTCTTTTAATTTCTTTCAGAAATGAACTTTTCTGTCACTTTATGGAGAAAAAAAAGTGTTTTAGTCATCAACCATTTTGTCTTCAATCCTCCCACTAAGCTTACATTTTTACCCATTTTTCTTCCTGTCCAGGAAATGCGCCATCTTTTCTCTGAAGACCACTCTCTGCTTTGGATCCCATGCATTAAATCTTCCATAATACCTCATATCCCTCTAGCTGCCCTTTCTCTTCTCCTCCTCTTTAAACATCTTTAACAAGCTATGAATACTTGTTACCCCTCATATCTCCTCACTCCTCAGACCACTCCAACCCAAGCTGCAAATCCAATGTCTACTGTGCAGTCCTCATTTTAATTGACTGCAGCAGCATTCCAATTCAGTTGAACTTTTCTGAAACATTTTTCTACTGGCTTCTGTAAGACATGACTTCCTTGATTTCCCTTAAACTGCTCTAGCTGCTCCTATTTAATTTCCTTTTCTAGTTTCTCCCTTTTCTCTCCATCTAATGGTATTAGTTCATCACAGCACAGTCCCAATATTTTACCCTCTTGCATTCTCCTTACTGACTTCATCTAATCCTTTATTTTCAAATAACATTTATATACTTAATTTGAAATTCATCACCTCTAATCAAGATTTCTTATTTCAAGAGTACCTGCATGATTCATGTTTATATACCTAACCCTGAATTGTACCCCACATCTCTAAAATAAAGAAAGTAATAAATAAAAGATTTCTTAGCTCAACTCTATCCCAGTAAATCTGCCACTTAAACATATTTCAAACATCACAAACCTAAATAAAGTCCCCAAAATCAAACTCATAAACTTTCCCTCACAATGTTCCCTATCTCAGTAAACGACACTACCATCTGCTCAGATGCTCACATTACAAAGCTGAGAATCATTCTTGATGTCTCCTTCTTCCTCATCACTCATGTCACCAAGTTCTGCCACTTTTATCCTTTCTCAGTGCACCAACAGGTCTCAGGTTAAATGTCAGCCTTGCCTACACAACCTCACCCTCAAACCAGGCAAATAAGCCCTATACATTCTCACACCACCCTATATTTTTCTTTAATTTTCAGTATATTTGTTATTCTTTGTTCTGTCTTCCCCACTAGAATGTGGAAAAGACAAGAACTCAGTCCGTTTTTTCACACTAAACTATAGCTGGATGGTTGGAAGGCATCCCCTATACTTTCTGATGAGCAAATTCATCTTTCTCTTCCATCAGGGCTCTGGGAAAGGTGAGGATCACCTCCTGAGGGCACAAGGACTGGACCAGAAAAATTCATGAAGTACTATCAGGCTTTAAGTTCTAAAAGTATAGGATACATGTGGAAAATGCTCTGAAAAGCATAAAGTTACTATATAAATGAGTTTTCATTGTGCTTGAAGCTGGCTATTTATCATGACCAGCAGAAGTCAATAAATGTTCCTAAGGGACAGAAAATATGTTTATACATTACCCCAAAGCTGACATTCAACCTGGATCTAAGGAGAAACTTGTTAGCAGTCTCCTGTGCTTTTGTTAATGCTCAAACCTTAAGAATGATGCTCCTTTTACTCAGAAAATTCTTTTTTAAGAAATAAAAGGCTCAAACCTGTAATCCCGGCACTTTGGGAGGTAGAGACAAGAGGACTGCCCAAGCCCAGGGGTTCAAGACCAGCCTGGGCAACTTGGCAAGACCACATCTCTACAATAAATCAAAAAATTAGCTAGGCATGGTAGCGTGCACCTGAAGTTCCAGCTACTTGGAAGGCTGAGGCACAAGGATCTCCTGAGCCTAGAAGATCAAGGCTGCCGTAGCCATGACCATGTGACTGCACTGTACGCCAGTCAGCCTGGGTGACAGAGTAAGACTCCGATTCAAAAAAACAAAAAAAGTTCTGCTTCAAAGCAAGGTCAATTATTTAAAATTATAGTGCCTGTTTCAGAATTTGCATAATATTTAATTTCCATTTGTACACACACAAAAATAAAAAGTAGAAGATATTATCTATAAAAATAGTCAGCTTTGTTCGGCAAGTATTAAAAATAGCTTAATCACCAGTCTTATTAAAAAGAAAATTACTTAAGCCAGGTGTGGTACTGCATGCTTGTAGTCCCAGCTACTCAGGAGGCTAAGGTGGAAGAACTGCTTGAGCCCAGAAGTTCGAGGCCAGCATGGGCAACATAGCAAGATCCTGTCTCTAAAAAATAATAAGTTTTAAAATTTTAAAAAAGAAAATTACTGCCGGGCTTGGTGGCTCAGCCTGTAATCCCGCACCTTGGGAGGCTGAGGTGAGTGGACTGCCTGAGCCCACGGGTTCGAGACCCACCTGGGCAAGTGAGACCTCATCTCTACAATAAATCAAAAAATTAGCCAGGTGTGGTAGCGCGCACCTGTAGTTCCAGCTACTTGGAAGGCTGAGGCGGAAGGATCGCCGGAGCCCAGGGGCTCGAGGTTGCGGTGGCCGGGAGTGGCCACTGCACTCCAGTCTGGGCGACAGAGTGAGACTCCAACTCAAAAAAAAAAAAAGAAAATTACTTACATAGAGATTAGTGGGAATCCATAACTTGCCCCTTGCAAAATAACTACTTATAGCATCAAGATAAAACTGATATTACAGTGAAAGACTATTTTAAATATACAGCTTTGAATATGACAAAATCAATTTCATTCATATCAGAATACAGTAGCACTGAGTGAAAAGAACACCTTGGATGTTTCGCACATGCTCCACTTAACAGTTCAATCTCTGAACTGTGCTTTACCCTCTATATAACAGGAAAAAAGCCTGCCTTACTGGTTGTGATTAGGGATCCACTGATATGTAAGAATAGAAACTTAAAAGAAATAATAGATCTCTTATCTATTTCTCTTAAAAAGAAGCTGGTTTTAGGTATAACTTAAATATATGTATACAATAAATACATTCAATAAATAAAGGCAAGTAACTTGCTGATATCATCCCTTCGGGATTTTAAAAAATAATCCTCATTAATCACCTGTACTTTATCCAATGACAATCTCATCTAAGGTCACAAGTTCCTGGCCTACTTTAAACTTTCGGTAATAGAACAATTCAGTTTCATTAAAAAAAAAAAAAAAAACCCTCAGTTCAAAATTAAAGTCCATAATTTCCTGACAATACCATCCCTCTAACTTACACAAATATTCATTACAGTTTCAAGCAAATGGAAAAAATTTATTGGCTACAAAGCCAGTCAGGCAAATTAAGAGCCTATGCCATAGTTATCTCAATATTTGGCAGGATATGTAGACTGAATCCCAGCTGGCTGGCAAGAAAAGTGTGCCAAGCAAAAATATAAGTCTTTGTACACTCGATTCTAGAGTTCAGATTAAAACCAATAGCAGACAGCACAAAGACAGAAAATGGAAGTAACCTCACATAAAAAAACAAGAAAAGCCTTCTTTTGCCCCTAATACAGACAGACCTGAATTCCAACCTTTAAAGAATACCTCGAGATCGCTTAAAAGGGCAAACCTTTAGCCCTCGGTAGCAGTCATTTTTAAGTGGTGCACATAGCTAAAAACTCGCTGGCTTTATAGCAACTGGAATTAGGATATTTTTGTTTTAAAATTAAAGATTAGATACAGAAGTATTTTTTGCAGATGAAAATAGAAATCCTGAATTTGCTTTAAAAAAAAATCAAGGGGGGCAGGCCAGATACAGTGGCTCACGCCTGTTATCCCAACACTTTGGGAAGCAGAGGCAAGAGGATTGCCTGAGCCCAGGGATTCGAGACCAGCCTGGGCAATTTGGCAAGACCTCAACTCTACAATAAACCGAAAAATTAGGCAGGCATGGTGGTACACGCCTGTGGTTCCAAATACTTGGAAGGCTGAGGCAGAAGGATCACCTGAGCCCAGCAGGTCAAGGCTGCGGGTGACCACGAGCATGCCACTACACTCCAGCCTGGGTGACACAGACTCCCAATTCAAAAAAATAAAAATAGATAAAATAAGATTTGCCATGTACTAACAACTACTGAAGTTGGATAACTGAGAACATGAAGTTCTTTTACAGTTCTGCTTTTTTGTCTAAAAAGTTTCAAAGTAAAAGTTTTATTCCTGTTAATTATGAAATTTTTGCAACGCAACCGTTCCCAATTGTGAATACTTATTCACAATCTGTGACCTTGCTTCAGTTCCCTTACCCAACAAGCACCTGTCGGAAAAAGGCAACCATTATATTGCTTATATCATGACCTAATCCTGAGTTCCTTGCAAGTGAGCTACAATTTTTAAAAGTACTATCTATCATGGTCAGGAGCGGTGATTTACACTACGCCTATAATCCCAGCACTTTTTGGAGGCCAAGGTGAGAGAACTACCTGAGCCCACGGATTCGAGATGAGCCTGGGCAACTTGGCAAGACCTCATCTCTACAATAAATCAAAAAATTAGTCAGGCATGGTGGGCACACACCTGTAATTCCAGCTACTTGGAAGCCTGAGGCAGAAGGATTGCCTGAGCTCAGAAGGTCAAGGCTGTGGTGGCCATGAGCATGCCACTGCACTCCATCCTGGGTGACAGAGTGAGACTCTGATGAGAGAGACAAAGAGAGAGAGAAAGTGCCTTTCCAAAACAGCCATTTCTTTCCCCTTCTTCACTGTAGTCAGAACCTACCTCCCATAATAAGCTTTGACAATGCCAGATACTGCCTTTCCTAGCCTCTCTTGCAGCTAGGATTTAAAAGGTTGTACTGTTCTAGCCAAGAGGACATGAGAGGAAATCTGCTGAGAAACATCTGTAGAATTTTTTTCTCTGTGATGATAGTAATAACCACAAGAAGAAAGCTCATCCTCTTCCCCGGGCACAGAGACCA
>CAUYQG010082999.1:0-38222 GCA_963574415.1 Tarsius wallacei
TTTCGCCTGCCCAGGCGGGTCTCGAACCCGCGGGCTCAGGCAATCAACTCACCTCAGCCTCCCAAGGCGCGGGATTACAGGCTGAGCCACCGAGCCCGGCTCATCTTTTGCTATTAAAAGCAAATCATTATAGCTTAGTAAACAAAAGTATGAGTTCTGAAAATTCTTACAATGGGACATTATGCAGTTATTTGAAATTACATTAATAAATAATTTTTGTAAAATGTTTTAAAAACACATTATAAAATTATGCACACAGTTTGAATTAGATTGGAGTAAAAATTCTCCTTAAATAATATACATTTCAAAAAAATTGTAGTTATTTTTTTAAAGAGTAAGTGTTCATTCTTTTTCACTATTCTCTGATTGTTCTGACATCCTACAATTAGTGTGAGATTATATTGTTAATTTTTAAAGTTGAGTTCTAAATAATGCTTACCTTTTTGCATGGAGATGTTTGCATTTCTAACTTTACTGAGAGATTGATTTATACAAATATGATAAGCATGTTAAAGGCATAAATCTTTAAAGGAAAACTTACATATTCAGTCAAAGTTGCTTATTTTAAGTTGTTAAGACCAAACATTCTGAATTAAGTATATCTTAACTTGGATATCTTATCTTCACAGGAATAGAATGATCCAGATACAAGATAGAAATGGAAATAAAATGTCTACTTTAAATACTACTTATCAGAGAAATTATTCCAGAAAAGGAAAATCAGTGAACTACATCATAGCAGAAGGTTGGATCCAGAGATAATTATTTTGATGTTTTCTTTCTGACGTTTTATCTTTGCATTTTTTGTAGCTAAATACATTCTTTATATTTAAGCATGTTTGAAAGGAGTTATTCTATAAGATGTGATAGAATATTATAAAAAGGAAAAACAATTAAGAAAACAGCTGAAGAAATTTTTAGAAAAGGGCCAAGGATTACATATTTTAAAATTATATTTAATATCAGCACTCTAGTTGAAAAATTGTTCACAGTGATTGTGTTAGGCAGGTTAACCTTCTTCTAATACATCTGGCTTTTGTAAAAGATAATTTTTAGATCATTCACTACTTATACTTAAAAATTAATTTCGTATTTTAGCTGTCATCTTGTTTAATTTCTTGGAGGTATTTTCGCAAATGCAATACACATTCATCAGCATAACAGCATGCCAACATCTCTATTAATGTAAACATATTTTAGCAATTTTTTATGGCTATGTAGTATCCTATGAAAGATTTAAACAAAAATTAGAAATAAAGAATTTAAATTTTTCATTTGTCTTATAAAGCAAATCTGGTACCTTATTTCATTTGAATTTTGGAAGCATAATAGTCAACTTATGAAAGATTTTGCACATCTGTTAAAATACAACTGGTCTGTGCTGTCCACCAGCAGCGAAGTGCAAAGGATTCCACCACAGACTATGTTTCCAGATTGTTAATTCCCTTCCCAGATGGTACTGCAGAAGGCTGAATGGAGTGTATGACTTTTTTAGACAATTCAAGAAAAATTCTATTCCAAGAAGAAACTCTCTCTACTAAGTAGTGACATGCAATATAGAAATCGGAGGTTGAGCTCTTTCTCACCCAGTAGATGAGCACACAAAGCAGTTTATAGTTAGCAGACCTATTCATGACCTAGTATACTATTAATCAAGAGTATATTCTTTTTCAAACAAAGAAAGGTAGGAGAAGCCCCTTATGTTCCTCAGCAATGTTATAGACCTGGAAAATAAAGCATATTTGGAAATGAAATAATGTTCTAATTCATTATATTTCACCATAATTTTATCATTTTTCTGAATGTATAAAACATAACAATACCTGGATAATAATATTAAAATACAATTTATATGTATCCATAAAAAATATATTCTAGTCTTTTTGACATAGAGAAAAGAGAGAACACTTTTTAAATGGGAAGGAAGTCCATAAGGAGATTCTAAAAGAAGAAAATATACCATCTTGTAAACTCTAAAGGAAATAAAAATTTTACATTAATACTTTGCACTTTTTACGGAAGTTTAGCTTAAGGAATAGATCTTTGTCAGTCCCAAATAAATAGAAAATTAATAAGCATTTATTAGAGAATGAACTCTAAAAAAATAGGCTTAGTGAAATAATTTGTAAAATTAAAGTGTGTATTTGTGGGTTTTAAACAAAAATACTTAAATAAATACCGCACTACAAAGATGCTTTATGTTTTCATAATCTTAGTCCCAGTGCATGAATGCAGTCAACCTATGGAGGAAGTTACGAAATCTATAACTCATTCATTTGTTCAGTCTTTTGGTGTTAACCACTGGTCAGAAGAAAGGCAAAGAAGAGAAGAAAAGAGTCAAGTTTTCTGAAGAAGATGAATTGATAAGGGCATAGAACACAGAGAGAAAGAGTGAAAATGTGTGTAAACTCTTTAGGGAGGAAAAAGAAAAATCAGTGAAAGTTTCTAGCTGTTCTGGGTTCATTTTTGTATATTTTTGTTCAAAGTAAATACCAATTTTATATGAGCATCAATCAGCACTTTTATCAGTCTTTAGGATCCTCTGTCTTTAGTGTCATTCCAGAATATAGTAAAGGACAGAGAAAAAAGAAAAGTATATTACTTTGATAAAGAGATATGTCTTAAATGTGGTTTGAATGATCTGAAGGGGATGAATTTACATGAAGTGTGGGCTTAACCTCCAAGTAAGAGATCAGCAAGCTTTTGCTGTTAAAAGTCATATAGTAAATACGTAAGGCTTTGTGGATCATACTCTGTCGCAACTACTTAGTTTTGCCAGTGTTGTCAAAAATCAACAGTAGGAAATAAACAAATAAACCTGACTTTGTGCTGATAAAACTTATTTATTGAAAAATTTCATATAACTTTTATAAGCCACAAAATAATAGTTCTCTTACCATTAAAAAAAATTAGTTCCTACCATTAAAAAAGATCTTTGTTTAGAGATGGGGGTGTCTCAGTTTTTCCCAGGTTGGCCTCAAGTTCCTAGGCTGAAGGAATCCTCCTGCTTCAGCATCCTGAGTAGCTGGATTACAGGAATGTACCACCAACCCTGGTATAACCATTTTAAAATGCAAAATGCACTCTTAGCTCATTAACTGTAAAAAAAAAAAAAAAAAAAAAAGGCTGGCCAAATTTGTCTCTCAAACTGTACTTTGCTGACCCTTCCTCTAAATTAATGCTCTCAGGTATACATATACTTGGGATGGAAAGACATGATGCTGGGAAGACAATCCATAGACAGTAAACAGTTGTGCATAGTTTTCTACTCCCTTTCATGTTTCAGTTTTGTATGTTTTAGAATATAAATATGTTTAATATAGTAGTGGATGATAAATAAGTTTATAAGGTATACTACAAATCTTATTTTAGCTTATAGAGACCACAGTCCAAACATTTAATAGTGACTAGTACTAGTGATTACTTTCCTAATATAGCTTCTCAAATATTGTTATAAGTGACACATGTTGGGCCCAGAGTATCCTAAATGAAACCCAAAGCTTTTATAGTAATTACCAACAACTACTATTTTCTCCAGAAAAAAATTTTGTGACACATCATCTTGAGTCTACTTTGTACATTGCAGATTCTCCTTATATAATATTTGGCATTTTAGTTATAAATCAGTGTTTGTCCTCATTCTCCAACCCCATAAGTGTTTCAGGATGTCTCTTCTTATCAAACCTATTTTTCAGAGATTATTCACTGTATTTTTTTCTTATTCCTTTTCCTGTCTCAGGCAAAGTGGAAAA
Organism: Tarsius wallacei; assembly: GCA_963574415.1. NCBI lineage: Eukaryota > Metazoa > Chordata > Mammalia > Primates > Tarsiidae > Tarsius > Tarsius wallacei. The sequence continues at coordinate 3,753 of CAUYQG010082999.1, forward strand.
AGGCACAGTCCTAGTACATGCAAATGTTTATGAAATTTTGGAAAACATATCTTCTTGAACTAAATGGCTTAGAATGATAAGTTGGTGAGGGTTTTCTTTTATTTGGTTCAATCTTATCACTGAAATACATAATCTGAAAATAAGGATGGGAGAGGAGGTATTAGAGGTTTGAGAATAAAGGAAATCCTTTTGAGGAACTTAGAAATCCCCCAGTGTACCTTTTAAAAATCTGAATAATCCACCATAAGTCTTCAGCAGGACAATTCAAGGTGGACTTTGTTCCTCCAGATTCTGTTCCCATCATCATTTTATCACTGGTTCAAGACAAAAATATCTCTTTATTCTTGTTTTCTTATCACATCAGCTATGTTGTTTAGACTTAGCTTACCTTGGTACATTCTGGTTTTCACTGAAAAATTTTGTATGAAATATTTTAAACTTACTTTATTGCTTTTTAGCCAGTGGATTTTAACCATGCATACACATCATGAATCACACTTTTTATCTTCAGGGAAAGAATCATGATCTTCATTAGATGTTTACAGATTTCATCTTCCTTCTTTTCCTGCGTACATTTTCCTGCCTGTAATTCAAACCTTTCACTCCTACATCATTATTTTGTTCTACTCAATTGTATAATTCCTATCAAGCTAAAAAAAGTCTACACGCACATACACATACACACACACACACACACACACACACACCAGGTACATTTATTTATGCAAATTAAAAGTGGTTTTCAATTATTTCTTGAGAGGGAAATTAAATCCAATTTGTAAAGTAAGAACAAAATTACTAAATTATTTTATTTCATTATTCATTAAAGTGTATTTACAAAAATTACTCAATTCTTCAGCGTAAATCATGGTCAAAAGTCCTATGTCATGAAGACTACTTCTTGATTTTTTAAATGATAAATCCAATATTATTGTTTTTATTGTATTATATTAAACAAAATTATATAAAGACTTTCTTTTTTCTTTCCATATTATGCATTGGTTCTAATTGTATACATATGTGAGATTTGAAATGTTTCCCCTTCTCCTTGTCTTTATTCACATAGTTTAAATAATCCAATATAAAATGTCACATGCAAATATTCTTTATATTTGGGATGACAAAAAAAAGTGTAAAAATGAGGAAGAAAGTAAGGAGGGAGGGAGGGAAGGAATGAAGGAAAAAGGAAAAAACGAAGGAAGGAAGGAAGGGAGGGAGACTGAAGTTGAAACTGCAACAATCATCTATAAATAGTTTTCTTTTTTTTTCCTCTAGACCTGAAATCTAGCCAGCCCATACAAAATGGCTATCCGCTATGCTGCTTAAACTCATGAAAGTTGAAAGCAATAACTTGGTAATTCAAAATTCACCTGCTGAGCTCCTCTAGTCATTATTCGAAACTTTGCAATGTCCTGCATTACACATGCATACACCGCACCGTCATTTACAGATGCAATGAGAGAAAACCTGATAAGATGAGTCTTTGGGAGAAGAAAAGGCATATAACAAATACAAAAATTAAAACACTCGGGAATAAGGTAAATACTGAGAGTAAGAACTGGGAATGAGACAAATATTGGATTAAGACAAATACTGCTGCAGATTCCAATGTCAATTCTAACAGTGCTAGTAAAGATTGGATTGTGTTGACAGTTGAAGATGAGTGGCTAAAGCAGAAAGCAAGAAAAAAAACATTCTAAACCTGATTCCTATGTCACTGAAATTTTTTGACTCAGGTGATTTAAATTATTAGATTATGAAAATAAATTTAAGCAGAGGTAGTTGTACCTTTAAGGACAATCAAGACTAATAAATTAAAGCAATTAACTTAATTTGACAGCTAATAGTAACATGTGATAGTCATTTGTGCCTCCAAAATATCTTATTTATATTTTATTACTGAGAACTAAATTACCCACAAATATCTCATGCTTATGAAGAATGTTAATTATAAAACATATATGTTAAAAGTAAAAAGAAGGTTTTGCTCATATAATATCACTACTGAACCTCTAAGCCCACATTATTCATCTTATTATCCTAACATATTTTAATTTGTTCAGGCATAATACCAAGATTAGTGATGTTCACCTGAGAATCTTTTCTATTGGAAGAAATTAGAGAAGAAGATTAGTGTAGCAGTCAATGACTGGTCTCTAAAATCAGACAGTTTAAATGCAGAGTCTGCCGGCTCTTAGATGTCAATCCTTGGACCACTTTCATAAACCTCAAGGAGGGAGTCCCTGGCTTTCTTGTTAGTTTGCCCGTATGTGGGGCAGAAGAGGAGAAGAGAGGTGAACTTTGAAAGCTGTCAGCAGTCAAACATCAAAAATTGAGTTGGAATCTTTATTGTTCCAAGTTATTTTGAAAGTAAGTAAGGTTTTTGTTTGTTTTCAATGTTCACAACAGTGCCTGACACTAAGAAAATGCTCAACAAATCCTAGCTAATATATCTTATTGAAATTATTGAACTGGAATGTGTCTAATATATAAGGCACAATGAGACATAGTCATGAGCTCTGAGGTTTATTGTGTTTGAGGGAAATGGGTGTGAGCACAAAACACCAAAGGCTATGACTGAAAGGCATAAAAGGGAAGTAGGAGGACACATGGATACCTTTATTTTTTATATTCCATGGCCTCTTGGAAATGAATTTTAAATTAATTATATCATGTATGCTACCTCTGTGTTGCAGCAAATTAATGTGTTCACAATTAAAAAATAACCTCTTAGGTGAATTATACTTGGACTATGATTCTTCCAGTTTAGAGTTGTGGACACTGCTTCAAAGAGAGAATTGTCAGGTGGGAAATCAACAGTGAAAAATTCAAAACCAAAAGTAAATAGGAGTGTATCCTTCTTTGAAATACAGAAAATATATAGTAAAATTATATTTTGTGCCTTCATACTGTCACATACACCTAAGCTGAAAACAGTTCTTCATGTTTCTCTGTTTAGCAGATCAGAAATGCAAAGCCATTTCAGGTGTTTGTAAACTATTAAAACATGTACTTACTATGGTTATCTAGGAAAATACAATGTAATACCAAAATGGTCTCTAGACCGCAAATATCTATCATTTCTAAACCCTTACTAGCCAAAATAATCTATTTCTTGAAATCCTCTGTACCACAGAGCCTGTAGAATCAAGTTAATATTATGCTACAGCTTCCAACGTATGTTACCTCTAGACTTTCTACACTCAGCACCTGTAAGATAGGCCCTGTAGATAAGGCCCTGTGCCATGCCCCGCTCTGAATCCCCATCTTCCATTCTAGGTTTCCTAAATGTGCCAAAATGATAATTTACAAGGAACCTGCTTCAACAACCTGTCTTTAACTTAAATCATCCACCATTGGGTCAGTGTTCTGGGAATTCAGATGGGATTAAAATAATGTAATCATTTTAGATCACTATAAAATAAATATATCCTATACAATATGGCTACAGGTAACTTATTTTTATCTTTGGTAACTTTTAGAGAATTTTTTTTAGTAATTAAACGGCAAGCAGTAGCAAATTTTAATCATCATAGACTGCTGAGATTTTGTATTTGTTAAAGATCAAGAAAGTTTTTGTCAATATTTAGCAGTTTTTTTCTCTGAGGACTCATAATAACAACAGTACTCTCCCAACATTCGAGCTAAACATTCTTAGTGCATTTTTCTTTTTATCATAGACATTATTCACCATAAACATTTAGGTTAAGAATTAGAGATTAAATTTAGCATTGGTTACCCTAACTCTGTGGGAAATCTTTAAACTAATGTGAAGCTTGTTGTCATTGATTCTTTTTAGTTCCTTTATCTCTTAGCCATGCTCAGTGCATTTAAGCAACTTTTTTGTTTTAGGAACATTTACTGCTTGTGTTCTCTTTCAATGCCCTGACCACTCTCTGTTTAATCTGTGGGCCACATTTTCTTCTCAAACTTCCAAATGGTGGCATTCTGCTAAGGCTACTTCCTTGGTCTTCACCTATTTGCTTTTAATTAACTTATTCATGTTTATATTTGAGTAAAGTTTTTTTTTTTTCCAATCTCAAAATCTCTACTGAAACCAAGAATACACCATTCAATGATCAACTGGCTAATTATTAGTACTTCATACTCAGCATGTACAGTTGCACATAACTTTGTTACATAACCAATCTTCTTACAATTGACTTATTTCATTTAGTGAAACTGTCATTCTCCACTCAACCAACTTAAAATAGTAATAATTTCTTTATTTTCTATCTAGAAAACATGTTTGTACACTTTAAGTACACTTTTATGGTTGCAATATCTTTTATATCTATTCTTTTCTTACAATTTCTATTACTACCATACTGGTTCAGTTTCCAATTGCCTGTCTAAAAGACCAGCGAAGCAGCTTTCTTACTGACCATACCTAGAGTCTCTTTTCTTTATCAGTTCCAAGTCAATGCACAGTTCCATAAAAATTCCCTGGGTTTCTCAACTCCATGGCTTGTATCTTCCTTTTTATTCTTTGTAATTTCCCATCACTTATGACACCCCAGGCTGTCAAAATTTTCACAATCTTTGGAGGCCCAGTTGAAATACAATTTTCTCAATAAAGGGTTATTTTATCCACCCTCCTTCCAAGTTAAGTTATCTCTTAACAATTACTGTATTTTGTTTTCACATGTGTAAGTAGCTTGTAGGATTTCTTATTATAGCAATTTGTCTTCATAACTTTTTCCCTTATGCGGTGTTAATTTTTAAAAACAGAATGTAATTTAGTCATCACTTGTGTTTTGTCCATGACCAAGCACAATACTTTCCATGAAATAGGCATGCTTTGTTTTGTGAATGCATAAATATCTTTATGTTGAAGTATATTCTTATTTAAGAAATAAAAACCCTTTTGTCTAACGATGGTAAAATAACTGAACAAAGTCATACAACGTGTCACTGACAAAGCTGAGTCAGAATTGCAATAAAAAGAGCAAAGGGAAATAAGGGACAGAGAAGAATAGTTTCTAATCTCATTTCCAGTTCTATATTAGTTAGAACTGTGTTCAGTTACAAGTGAGTGAAAATAAAACTGTATGGTAAGAAAGAAAATGGCAATGTGCAAATATTTAGGAAGTAAGTATAGATTAGAGATTCAGATCAAATATTTAAACTCATCTTATTAGTACTTTTATTCTTGAAAACAAAATTTGAAAAGATATACAATATTTTCATTTTCCTGGAAATATCAATCGCATGGCTGCTGAGGAGAGTCAGCAATTACCTAGGGACCAATTAGCTTGTTTGTGGATTATCTACACCCTATGGCTTCTTCCTCTTTGCATTTCTCCTCTTCCCTGCCTTTGACCACTTCACAGTTGTTAGTTAGAAGAAGAAATTTAAAAAGCGCTCAAAAATAAAAAAAACAGAAAAGTGAAATTAAGACTCTGTAAGTTATTGTACATTAAATGCTCCTATTTGTAGACTGGTTCTTTTAAGTAAAATTTCAGACAATTGAACCAAAGAGTAATTAATTTATTCTAAAAAGTTTCAAATTTGTTTCTCTTAATTAATTGTTGCTTCTTGAAAGTTCAAGGTTGCTAAATAAGATGAAATAGCAATAATAATTAAAATCAACTTTGGGGATTATTCTATATTGTGCCCTGCATCTTCACAATTTGCTAAGAGCTTGTCAGAAGAACTTTAGTAAGGTTCTACAAGATCATTTAATGTCAGTCTAGAATATTCCTGTGCAGTTTATTCACTGACAGTTCCCATTGATGTGCTTCTATTCATAGAGAAGTTCCGGAGAAGTTCCCAATACAATTGGAAAAATCCATCTTCAGCTACTAACATGCACTTTTCTATTTATGTATAGTTGGAAGGGGTTCTAAAAATCAATTTGTAGCATTGTCCATTGGGGAATTGATTCTTCATACTTGAATTTCATTTTGGCAGAGGGAAATTTACCTGAGCACATTTTAAACATTTTTGGTCCACATTCTGTGTCCTCTGTCATTTTGGCCCAACTCAATGTTGGCAATCTCTGTGGAATTTTCTCTTTTCCCTGGAGGCCTCTGCTCAGTATTTCATGAACACAATGCAGAATTTTCCCTCTCAGCTGTCCTGGGACTATTCTTTTGTCATCTAAGAGTAAAATTCTACTCCTGACATATAATGATTTTCCTTTGTGCTTGGCTATAGACCCAACTTTTAATAGTTTCTCCTTCTTTAACTTTTCTATTGCATACCTTCTTTGCAATAAATAACCCCAAAACATGATGTAAGTGATTATTCAAACTATTGTTTTATTCCATACTATTAAATGAAAACTGTAACTTTCCCATTTTATTTTTTTGGCACTTATTTTTCCTAGTGTCTCTGGACATTTGTGCCCAAATACAAAAAGGGAATTCTTGAATAAAATTGCAAATATATTTTAATGTATTCTGTGCACTCGATTGTATCTCAAAATCATTCAAGGGAAGGAAAACATTAGATTTCCATGCTGAATCAGGAAACATGAGAGTGTTTTGATCTGGGAACCATGAAATTTTGATAGTAGATATGATGACATTTTTTTTCTGCATATTTTATGAATTAGATAAAAATTTACTTCTCACCTTTTGTGTATCTTATTCAAAACAGTATTCATGCAATGCTATCACATATTTCTCTTACTCTTAGAAAATGTATCAATTCATATTTTTAAATTTTTACTGTTAATGTATAGAATTCTCTAAAAGAAAAATAATAAAAAATTAAATTAAAGCTGTATTTGATGCTAATCTATCCACATATAGTCTTTCTTACCTCTTCATTCTATAGACTTAAATGGAGCATATACATCCCTTTGCTAGAAATAACAGCAAAATAATGATTCCTTAAGTGTAATCAGTGGTTCACAACCAAATTTACGCTGCCAGATTTACTTTACCACCTCCAAACTCACTCCTCACTCCTGTGAGGAACATGGCATAGTTATTATCATTATCTCCTTTCTATTGATTGGGAAACTGAAGCAGAAAAAGGATAACTTGTCTTGGAAGCACAATTTAAGGCCAATTTTGTAGTTGGCTCTTAGATGTTTCTCAAAGCAAAGCTGACTCTTGAAAATAAATAAACCAATAACAACTTTATTTGCATAATGTTTTACATTTAATTCAGAAATTTCACATCTATTCCCATTCTTACTCTGGCAGAGTGTAGAAAAAATAAAAAGTTTATTTCTGTTACATCAAGACTCATATGTCAATCTTTATTTACAGACTGATGTCATGAAATAAGAAGGAAAATGGAATCAGGTATACATGTTAGAGGAGAAAAGTGTTTAAAAGAATGAATAATTTTTTTTTTCAGTTGAATTCTCAGTCTGTTGCCCAGACTGGAGTGCAGTGGCACCCTCACAGCCACCCCAGCATCAACCTGCTGGACTCAGGCGATCCTTCCGCCTCAGCCTTCCAAGTAGCCGGAACTACAGGCACACACTACCACGTCCAGCTAATTTCTTGATTTATTGTAGATATGAGGGCTCACCATGTTGTCCAGGTTGGTCTCGAACCCACAGACTCAGGCAATTCTCTCGCCTCAGCCTCCCAAAGTGCTGGGATTACAGTGTGAACCACCATGCCAATATTTTAATTTTTATTTTCAAAGTAATGTGAAATATTTAAAGAAAGGGAAAGTTACCGAAAACGTGTGCTTAAAATATTGTGTTGTTTAATATGTTGATTTTTAATTGTTATCACCTGTAATGAATACCTTCATGTGTTTGGAGAATATAAAATATCAAATGGAAATATTTCATATTTTATAGGATTATCAATGGGTAATTATATTTGAGAGAGAGGGATAGAGATAGAGACACATGCATATAAAATTATAAAAGAATTGGAGACTCATAAATTCTGCTTTTTGTAATACAGTTTTAAAATGTGCATGAGGAAACAGCATTAGGGTCAGTTAAAACAGCTCATGTGGCATTATAGAGACATCAAACTCAAAATATATTGTTTTGTTTATTACACTGCAATAATCTTAATAATGGACTTAAATAGAAATGTATTTTTCAAGAAAAGATTTATCAGGATGCTGTATCTGACTTAGTGATTATTGATAACAATGGTAAAGTTCCAAACAGCACAAAGTTAAAATGCCCTGCCGAAATACCAAAAATAGTGGAGAGGAAGTGGAAAATTATGTAAAATGTTAGGGAATTTTCAATTCAGTACCTTGGCCTCATTATATTATCATCTAAATATAAAATACATAGACCAGATAAATGTCTCATTAAGTCTCTCATAGTTCTTTCTGGAAACCTAGTAGTGATCCTGAAAATGAAAAATAGAGAAGTATTTTATATAAAAATTGTGGTGCAAAAAGTATTTCAGTGAAGGTTTTTATTAACTCATTATGTGTGGTAAGGCATGGTAGTAGAGTTATCATTTTCTCAATTGCAATGTAGAAATTTTTAAGACTAGAGTAAACAAAACATCTCATTTCAGATTTAGGTAAATTATGAACTGCTCAAGTATAGTCTATATTAGAGACTTTCTACCTGCATTTTATAAAAAGACTTTTCTCAGACAATACCATTTTTGACTTAATTAGAAACAGATTAAACTATCCACAGTGTCCTGTTTAATTTGGTGTTTATTTTTTTAAATTTATTTATTTATTACAGAGTTCTGAGTTACAAGTGAGGATTTACTACATAAGTAGGCTGCATCAGGTGAAGTTTCGGCTTGTAGGTGGCCCTCACTCCCCTTGGTATTTATTTCTATATACACATGCTCACAAGTTAACACACAGAAAACAATAAAGTATTTCATGTTGAGATTTACTTATTTCCATTTTTTAATCTAAAATATTCAAGTGAATGCAGCATAAGAAGGTTATGGATAGGAAAAATGGTATTAATTTTCAAGATAAAAATAATTCTCTTCAACAATTAATTAACTCATGCAATCGTAATTATTACATCTAATTAATACAGTCATTCTCTTCCTATAATAAAACTGAGAAAAATTATTTACAATGAATTACTATGGTATTTCTCACTCTGGCAAAATTCCCGTTGCTTTCAGATATACTTAATGACAAGGTGAATATGATGACACCATTTTTTCTTTCAAAAACGTAGTCATGCTGAAAATACCTACGTAGAAGACAAGTCACAACACACTGAAAAGATTAGAAAGGATGCTTGTTAACAATAGAAAAAATGAATGGGGAAGGGATAGAAAGGTGTCAGATGAGAGGTGCTCATAATACCTGCAATATATAAACGCCAGCTTCAGTTTCAGAGACAAGTGAGTCTCAGATTGACAGATGGTGGATGATTGCTTCTGGTGGAGCGAATGATGGTTAGTTTGCAAGTAAAAGCAGATAAAGGAGCACATGAATAACAGTCAAATCTTTGGTATGTGGGTAAGGCTTAAATTATAAATGGCTTAAATTATAAATGGTTCATGATTGACTGGCCACAAGCAAGTTATTAAGAATGCACATATGGTGAAGAAAGGCAGTAGTGCTCGAACAGATGAATTCAGCTGATCATAAAAAATCTTATATTCATTGGGAAGGAGTGCTTGAAAAAACAATAAACTTGAAGGAGACCTAAAGGTAGAGGAAATACAAATAAAGCAGGTTCTTGCAACTCAAAAACATGCTTGGGATGTGTGCATGTTATGGTTAAACTCTGGTTGATCCAAGGACTAGGTTTCATTTCTAAATGCAATTGATAAAATACAAAAACAAAATAATGTAAAAGTGCTAACTCAGAAGAGGTAAGCCCCTACCAGCAACCCTGGCTTGTAATGGTAGACCCAAGCACTCTCCACAAGAACATGGCTGTCATCCACAATGAAATCAAACTTAAAATATTAGAGATTTATCAAAAAATTCCTCTTAAAAGTTACCTAGCCAGCTATACCTCCAAGAAACATTTTACATGTTAGTTTATTCTTCTATCTTTTGAAGGGACTATATGTATAGAAACTTGTCCATCTTGAATATAACCCAAGAAATTGATTTCCAATTTATTTTTTATTTTTAAACAATGTCTGTGTTTTTTTAATTCATGTAGAATTGACAAGGCTATAATTTTTTGAATGACTATAAATCATAAAATGCTAATTCTGAAATTACTCCTAGAAGTCATTTGCTCTAAGTTACCCTTTCATTTTCATATGGAGAAAGGGAGGTCCAAACAGTGTGGCTGAATTCATCAAGGCACAGCTAATTATTTAGTGCCTTAACTAAGATTAGAAATCAGGATGCTTGATTCCCCAGTGGAGTCAAAGGATTAGAAATAATGGCTTGACCAGTCACAACAGTTATTTAAAGAAAAGTGGTTCTTAATTTCCCTTTCTTTAAAGACATATGTCATTCTAATAAAACTATTTTTAAATGTAGGAAAATTGCATTCAAATTTAAATAAAAGCATAGTCTTCAACTCTCTACTCTCCTCTAACAACTTACTATGAATTATAAATTGGGAGAAACTCCTGATTTACTTTAATTTCTAAATTTCTAATAAAACTACTTTTAAATATCCAACTTATCATTTAATTCAAATGCTGACATATTTTACTGCACATGATTACCTATTTAAATAATACTTTGAATGTGTATGACATATTTTAAAACCTAATTTGATTTACAAGTTTGCTTTAATTTTCTTCGTATGCTAGCAAAGTATACATGGATAATTAATCTGATTACTATAGAGAAAGAGAGAGGTTAAGTGAATGACTCCAGGTTACACTGCAAGCCAATAGTAATTTTGTAAATGTCTTATTTGAATATAAAAACATGTAGATGATAGAGTAATTATTTAGGGTAATCAATAGTTGTAACACTTGTGTTGAGATAAGAAAAACATATTTCAAATCTCATGGGACATTTCCTTATGGCAAGAACTGGCACGGTAAGTATTTTCTTGTTTATTTTTTATTTAAAATTGTATATGAAAAAATAAGAAATTCTATTCTACTTAAGAAAAGTGTTGAATGCTAAATATTGATCTGTTTATAAAACAAGATGTACACTCATCCAAAAAATCATTTTTTCTCTTAAATTTTTATGAAATAATAAATTCAAACACCAAAGCATTTCATTAATGTTAACATAGTATTATTTAGATAGTAATATAAATAAATAATATTCCAAAACTATCTTGTTTGTGTGGTGAAAAACATAGAAAATGTGTTAAATATTTTGTTTGTTTTGGTCATAAAATTCAAACAGCATATGGACAAAAAAATTACTTTTCTTAGTTTCTTAAACCACACTTAGAGTTTCTTACTAATAGGAGATTTTTCAGCACTGCACTAACTTGAAAAAGAATTCCACTTTAAGAAATAGAGCATTGTTATGAAACCACCTCATAGGACAGATACTTTTACCAATGAAAATATGTTAAATTTTTTTGAATCACATAGCAAGCAGCATTCCTTATACACATGTATATTAACATATTAAATTATATTATTTATTTTATTCTTCAACTGCTTTCACTGCTTTTCAGCTTTTAAATACCTTTTAAAATTACATAAAAATGCATTTCAAAGAAGCAGGTAATTCCTTGAAATTTCAGACATCTTTTCTTTCTTTCCTTATTACTGATTGTGTTACTTACTAAATGAGTTAGTCCAATTATGTTAATTCAGCTTCATTAGTTCCCTGATACTTAGATACTGAATAATTATCATTATTTTACTTAGTTGATGTCTTTAGTACATATATTAAGATGAACTTAAAGTTTCTTCACATGCTATATGAAAATTGTCTATTTTGGTCATGTCTCTCCATGAAACCACCTATAAAATAACAGTATAATAAAAAGATGTATTTGTGAAGATGACAGATAATATCATCGATTTTCAGCTGCCTGTTGTGCCAATGTAGAACATAGGCCCTGAACATCACAGAAAGTAAGAATCTATTCATTGGCAATTTATTAGAAACTACTTGGATACTCACTATTCTTTTGTCTTCTATATAAGAAAAGGAGAAAATTACAGTTGAATATAGAATAAGACATTTAAAAAAATCAGGATACTTAACTTTGACTTGAAGAATTTTAGTCAAATAGTATGTATTCATGGATATTTAAACACATCCTTAGCTACAAAATAATAGAGATGTGGAAATAATTAATGTAGGTAGGAAACAAGTCATTTTCCCAATTTGGGGGGAAATATATATATAAAGCTGTTGATATTAATCAAATTGATGAATAGAAGCAAATACTTTTAAGAAATTATTTTCGATTTAAAATAATATGTTATTCTAAACTTGGTCACTGCATAAAAATCAAAAGAGGGGAGAAAATGACTGATATCACAGTCCAAATTCATTCACTATCAATAATCAAGTTTAAGGCAGTAATTTTTATACAGTGGCAATCATAATGAACATGCAATTGTGTTTATACTTTTTAATGAATACATTTAAAATCATAAATTCTCAAACTATTATATTAATATCTGCCTATGAGTTTATTTGGTATGTTTATTATAATTATATGCATATAGCAAATCATTATTTGGTATCCTATATTTCTGTGTTATAAAAAATTGATGCAATAAAAATATGCCAGAAAATCATTGCAGTTAAGATTTTCAGTATATACTGCAAAACTGTGTTTTAAAAATTCGGATCAATATCTGACTGTGGAGAGGTATTATGGCATGCTACTTAGGAGCAGAGAATTCAAAACCAGGCTCTAATAGCTCTGTCACTAACTTCCTGCATGACATTGTGAATATCACTTAACCTCTCTGTGACTCAGTTTCTTCATCTCTGAAGTTTGCCTATAAATAGTACGTATCTTATAGAATGGATGTAGAATTGAAAATGTTAATATATATAAATACTTCTGTCATATCTATATGCTTATCTAAAATATATTTGCATACTTAGAGCTGTAGGAGCTTTGACTATAAGAAATACATTCAGGTAAACCATATTGATAGAAAATTGTTGTTCCTAACATTAATTATATTTTGCAAGATTGCTCCTTTTACAAGTAATCTAAGCTTCATAGATAAAATATCAACCACAGTTATTACAGTGTATAGCCTTTTGGTTAGATGTTCAGTGTAATTCACTTGTTGGCTGTGTATGAACTTTATTTGGGGGAAATTTTACTCAAAGTCATTTTCAAGCAGTTCTTCTGCTGCTGACAGTGAATACTGTTTCTTATATTAGTGGATTCATCAGATGTAAAGTGACTATGGCATCTCTCAGCCCATTGGTGCATGGCCTGAACATCTGCATCCATGGTCTAAGGATTTAACAAATTCTACCTTAGCATTCCATTTGACTTCTGATCTGGCTACTGAAATTTGTACTGAGCATCTCCATGACACATCTAAATTAGTCTTCTAAGTCCTACAGAGATTTCCATAAATGAGTGTTCTCTTTAATTGTGTGCATGTGTTTTTATTAAAGACCTATTTGCAAGAACATAATACAGCAAGGCCATTGACTATAGCTCAAGACCCTACACATATCCAAACATTTCTTTGTTTTTCAGTGCTATATAAAATTATGAAACAAAAATGTACCAAATTCTCTTCTCCTGCTAAGTGGGTCTCAATTCTGCTTACTGAGGAGAATTACAAATGTTCTTATTAGCAAGACTAATGATATAAAACTGAGCAAAGTGTACCTTTTCACTACTGATTGTTTCCTTTGCCATACAAAATCTTTTTAGTTTGATATGGTGTTATTTGTCTATTTTTTGCTCTTGTTGTCTGTGCACCATGAATGTTTTTCCCTATGCTTTCTCCTATGAGTTTAAGTCTTTATTTTGAATTTTATTTCTGCAGCCAACAGAGTAGAAGCAAATATTTGGAAACCGTATATCTAATAAAAGGCTAATTCTCAAAATATATAAGGAACTCCTACAATTCAACAGCAAAAAAACTAATAGCTTTGGATTTTTTCCAAAGAAGACATACAAAAAGTGAAATATGTGTATGAAAAGCTGCTCAAAGTCACTAACCATCAGAAAAATGCAAATCAAAACCACAATGAGATTATCACTACATCTATTAGGGTGGCTATTATCAAAAAACAAAAGGCAGCAAAGATGTGGAGAAAAGAGAACACTTGTACACTGTTGGGAATGCAAAATGATGTAGCTACTAGGGAAAACAGTAGGAAGGTTCCTAAAATAATTTAAAAAGAGAACCACCATATAATCCAGCAATTCCACTTCTGGATATTTAACTCCAAAACTGATATCAGGATCTTGAGGCGGTATCAACACCCCTATATTCATTACAGTGCTATTTATAGTAGCCAAGATATACAAAAAAAGTCCACTATCAGATGAATAAAGAAATTGTGATAAATACATATAATGAAATATAATGCAAGAAGAAGGAAATTCAGCAACATATGACAACATGGATGAACTTTGGGGACATTATGAGTGAAATAAGCAGTCACAGAAAGATTAATACAGCATTATTTCACTTATACCAGGTGCTTAAAATAGTCAAACTCGTAGACAGAGAGAGTGGAATAATGGTTGCCAGAGACTAGAAGTCGGGGACAATTGGCAGTTGCTAATCAACAAGTACAAAGTTTCAGTTATGCAGGATGAGTAAGTTCTAGATATCTGCTCTACAACATTGTATCCATAGTTAATAATACTGTATTATACAACTAATATCTGGTAAAAGGGTAGATCTAGAAGAAGAAGAAGGAGAAGGCGAAGGAAAAAAAAGTAAATTTAGGAGATCTGAGCCCTAACTACTCCTCTGTTTGAAAACATTCAACTAAGCTTCCTGTTTCGAATTCATCCCAGACTCTCACTTTTTGAGCAGCTGGACATCTCTTACTTCTGAACATGACTCAGATGCTGTACTCTAAACTGTATTGCTTCTGGGTCACTTCCTTAACTGCAGGCTAAGTCAATTAGACTAAGTCAATTACCACTTGTCCATCACTTTTCAGCTTCCAGAATTCTCATGAGCTCTCATGATGCCCCTTCTGCCTTTTTGATTTCTTACTCCCATGTTGGTGGGATTTCATCTGTTTTATTTGTCTTGTTTAAACGGAAGTCTGGGACACAAGTTCCAAAGACATACTTAAAAGAAATTAGAGATGTAAAATGGTGTTAAATATACCAGCAATAAATATAATGAAATAATTGCCGTTTAGTGTTTTATATTACCTATGGTGAACTTCTACAAATCATATTGGTTTTGTTTACCCCTCTTATCTCCTAACTCACAGTAAATTATAATAACCTCTTAACCTGTTCATATCACCATCATAATAAAATATTCCACCTAACCAGCTGGGAATGCATTCCCAGTTGCTTTTTAAAAAAGAATTTAATGCAATCAATAATAAGAATTTTGTCACACCTCTGTTGAGCATTCATAAAACTGTGGGATGTTTGTTACCCTCGACATATACTTTAGTTGAGTCTGATATAATGGAAATGGGTATATTTTCATTTGAAACAACTCAGAGCTTCCACATTGATCTCCAGAAAGACTATTCTATGTGTAATATCTGCCAAATTTCTCATTCTCTGAGGACAAAGATTATGTCTTATTTGTTTTGGGTCTCTAGTGCCTAGAAATGACTAAATATAATAAGCACATAATAAATGTTTATTGACTAGAAGGCAAACAAAAAAAGACCAAAGGGCAGATTTAGTTGAAAAGTCCCATGAAAAGGGTTGTGGCTAAAAGTTCCCATACTCCAAAATGTTCAACACAATTTTCCAGTTAGGTAAAGGAGATTGGACTAGTGAATAGCCTCTCTAATTTGTGCCCTTGGTTTCCTTCTCCAAGTAATTTCCACACCCTCTTATTTTTAACTTGACAAATTTAAGAGTGCCATGCTAGTGCAGACATGGAAAAACGAGAACACTTACACACTGATAGTGGAAGTATAAATGAGTACAACCTCCGTGGAAAGTGGTATGGAGAATACTCAAGGAACTAAAAATAGATCTACCATTTGAGCCAACAGTCCCACTACTAGGTATCTAACCTAAGGAACAGAGGTCATTGTATAAAAAAGACATCTGCACCTGCATGTTCATCACAGCAAAATTCACAGTTGGAAAGATGTGGAATCAACCTACATGCCCATCAGCCAATCAATGGATAATGAAAATGTGGTAAATATACACCATGGAATACTACACAGCTGTAAAAAAGAATGAAATCATGTCCTTTGCAGCAACATGGCTGGAACTGGAGATCATCATTATAAGTAAACTGAATCAGAAACAGAAAACCAAACACCACACGTTCTCACTTGAATGTGGGAGGTAAAAGATAACAAAAATGGAAATAATAGGCACTGGGGACATCAGAAAGGAGAGAGGGTGGAGGGAGGTTAGGGGTCAGAAACAACCTTGGGGGCACAATGTTCACTATCTTGGGAATGGACCACCTGAGATCCAATCCCCACCACTACACAATATGTCCATGCCACAAATATGCAAGTTCACTCCCTGAATATAAAATAAAAATTTAAAAAGAGTTCCATTTCTATTCTCTATAAAGATTACTGTACCTTTTTTTAGATTCTAAAGATTTAACTAACATAGTAAACTTGGCCCCCATTCAAGTATTTTTCACTCTAAGTTCTGATTCTTAAACTTAGGGATTTTTTTGTTTTGTTTTGTTTTGTTTTTATAAGTTGAGGTGTCACTCTGTTGCCCAGACTGGAGTGCAGTGACATAATCATGGCTCACCACAGGCTTGACCTTCTGGGCTCAGGTGATTCTTCTGCTTCAGCCTCCCAAGCAGCTGGGACTCAAGGCACATGCCAATATGCCCAGCTAATTTTTTAAAATTTTTGTAGAGATGAGACCTCGGTATGTTGGCCAAGCTAGTCTCAAACTCCTGGACTCAATTGATCCTCCTACCTCAGCCTCCCAAAGTGCTAGCATTACTGGAGTGAGCCACCACACCCAACTGAGTCTCACATTTAGATTTTAATCTCCCAAGGTTAGAATTAAGAGAACACGTTTGGCATGATGCTTTAGTAATGCTTGTCAGTATAGATTTATTGCCTCCTAAGCAATAAAAATATGCTATCAACTTCTTAGTGGAAATCTTTTCAGAATTTTTTGTTTAACACATTCTTCCACAGACACCAAGCAATTACACCCGATTAGCTCCATTAGTCTTTTCATTTCTTATCTTTGTGCTAAGTCTCAATTGAACAGCATGAATCTTTGTTTGTTTTCCATCTTTCAGCCCATATTACAGGTCAGACACTATCTCTTGAATATTTTCTTGGGATCCCAAGAGCAAAGTACTAAAGGTATTCAAAATGGAGAGTTCCTCTTATTACATTATATGTTATAGACTGTGTTTGTGACATTAAATTCAGTGTTTTCACCTTGGAGCATGATAAGTCCAGACTTGATGCGTGGTCTACATAGCTAACATTCTAACCATTTCAGGAAAATTTCATGTGAATCAGTGAAGGGTGAGGCAATTCACCCTTTATAAATTGCCTTCAAAACATCATCTATACCTACTACAGCAAGATAGTTATCATATTCTACAGAAACCGCTGCTTTACAGAATTTCCTTGGAATTCCAAAGTCACCTAGTTTTTGTTTCCAGCTATCTGTACAATTTTTAAAGTAACCAGTAGTTTTAATTTAGTTACTTTGCAAGTGGATATAATATTTATCCAGATGCTGTGTGCCAAGGATATAATGTATGCCCAAAAGTCTCTTCAGTAAAAACAAACAAAAAAGATTCTTTTTTATTTCTCATTCTTCCAGTCTTGCTATTTAGAGGTCTAGTTTTTACCTAGTCCTCTAGCTTGACCATTCAGATGTCTAAATTTTACCAATAATTTTTAACAGCAAAGAATAAAATTTACTTTCTATTTATCTTTCCATCTAGAACTATGTCCACTCTCTTAACCAGTTCCCATGGATCCAACACTATTTCTTCCAAATTCCATTCACTAGAGTTTTCTTTCATAATCTACACTGAGTCATTCATCACTTCCCACCACCCATGGGCAGGAAAACATCCAGGCATCAATTTCTAATAATGTGTTTTCAGTCTCATTCCTGCTTTTGTATTGCTAAAAAGTGCCTTGGCTACTATTATTTATATGGAAAAAAAGATAATTATGCTTACTGCACCAATCTGAGAAACAGAAATGTTGTCTTATCAAACAAGACTCGTAAAAATCAGAGATCAACCTAGACAGACTGGTAGGTCCTTGCCATGTTTTGAATGTGTCCCCTAAATTTCCCAAATAATTCCCAACTTCATATGTTGATGGTATTTGAATGCAGGGCCTTTGGGCAGTAATTAGTATTAGATAAGATTCTCAGGTTAGGGCCCTTGTGATGGAGCTAGTGGCTTTATAAGAAGAGAGAACTCAGCACACACTCTTACTGTCTTACTACCTGATACTCTCTGACATGTCATTACGTATTAAGAACTCCCTCACCAGATGCCAGCACCATACTCTTAGACTTCTCAGCTTTTAGGAATGTAACCTAAATAAACTCTTTTTCTTTATAAATTACCCAGTATGGCCAGGTTCAGTGGCTCCTGCCTGTAATCCCAGCACTTTGGGAGGCCAAGACATGAGGACCGCTTAAGGTCAAGAGTTTGGGACCAGCCTGGGCAACATAGCAAGTCCTCTTCTCTACAAAAATATCAAAAAAATTAGCTGAGCATGGTAATGCATGCCTGTAGTCTCAGCTACTAGGGAGGATTGAAATGGAAAGATCACCTAAGCCCAGGCTGTCAAAGCTGCGGTGAGTTGTGATTATGCCACTGCACTCCAACCTGGGCCACAGAATGACATCCTGACTCAAAAAATAAATACATAGTAAATTACGTAGTCTGCAGCGTTCTACTATGACAGCACAAAACTCTTTATCTTTCTACTACTTAATGCTGTCAAGAGTTTGATTTGCATGCTTATAAGGAGATTTGAGTCATTTTCCCATAACCATTCCCCCAGTTGGGGTTGGGATAATGAGTTACAAACCAGATACTAACTCTTCTTTTCTCCATGAAAAGTAGATGATAATTTGAAATAAATAATATTTAGTAAGAATGGATAGAAAAAAGTTAGAGGGATACATAAAATGTATTAAAAATTTGATAAACTGACTGAATGTAGAAGGTGTGGCAGAATAGATCCCTAGATTCTTGGTTTTTGTTTAGCATATGTATTTCACACATATTAATATTATGTATTATGCAAATATGTATTATATTATATATATATGCACTTATATATATGCACTTATGTATTTATGCAAATATGTATTATATTATATATATATGCACTTCTTAACTAATTGTTTTACCCAAACATTTTTTTTCCTTTCCTGATGGTTTTATTATTTGACTGCTCAAAGAATATTTTTATGTCTACAGAAAATAGCCAATTTTTTATATGACTGAAATAGGTAAGATATACTGTGCAAATTTGTTTTACTTAACAAAATAAATAATTTAATTTTGAGAAGGTTGAGAGACCTCAGAGATTACAAAAGTTATTTGCCATCATTTCTTCTGCTGCATTCTCTCTTTCTGCTCCCTCTGATTCCCAATACCTTTATAGTGGATCATTAGACATTGTTTGAAGTATCTCTCTGATGCTCTGACTTTTTTTCTTCCTCTTGGATTTCATTTTAGATGATTTTCATTGACTTTTAAAATCTGCTGTTAAGGCTTTCCAATGACTATTTTGCTTCAGATATTGTATTTTCTTAATACTAGAATTTTAATGATTCTTTTTTAGAATTAGATTTTCTCTTCATGGTTTCCACCATTCATGACAAATTTAATTCTATGCACTATTCTCTTAGGAACAAAAACAGATTAGATCTAATCTAGGGAGGTCTCTGACCTACTTGAAGTTTGTTTAGACTTTTTGTATCTTTAACTTTCTAATGAGTTTAAGAAAATTATTTTGAAAATTATTAAAGATGATCTACTAGTTAATGACGAAAGCAATGTTCTGTAGTATAAAGAACAGTGTAAGCATACAGAATCATTACACTATTACAATGATTTCTAACAAATATCTATATTTACTAACAACAATAACTGTCATTTAATTCATTGTTTTGTAACATTTTGCCTTGAAAATGTTTTAAAATTATCTATAAAATTTTTTGCACTATAAAGACAGTTTTTATACAAATTATTTGTCTTCAAAAATAAAAATATTATAATAGAATTTCGCAAGATGTGTGAATCAGTCTATTCTTGCTGGTAGTATAAGATCTAATCATCTCTACTACTGATATTATCTTTATATTTATACTTCCTAAAAATATGTATAGGAATGTGTCTCAAAACTTTTTTTGAGAAATTCTCCTAGAGCATTAGAAACATTGCATTTTAATAGTTGTCATGCTTTACCAATAGTCAGGAGCCTTCCAATTGAAACTCCTTGTTATATAATTTTTTATTTAAAGTTTATTATTATCTTCTGGGATTATATATAAAAGTCCTTCTCTTCTCTATACCTCCTGATGGTCAGACAATATTTGAGCCATCCAACTAAGAAAGTTTACAGAAGGTATTCAAGTATACACATTTACTTATAAAATTATTTGTGATGCAATTAGTTAAATATTTTCCAAATTTTTGAACATGTGAAAAAATTTCATTAGCATTTTATCATTTTTAAAAGTCTCTTAAATCATCTTCTGCCTTTTATTTTTCTGTTTAACATATCTTGTGAGTCTAAGTTTTGGTTAAATAATTTATATTTTCTCATAAATGTGCAGACTACATTGAGACATGACACCCTATAAAAGAACTGGTAATTTTGCCTGTATTTGTGATACTGCTATTACTACATCCCAGAATTATGTTGTCATTAATACTGTGGGCTGATCATGAAAATAACATCCACTATTCCTAAAACTAAAAGTGGTTATGGCTATTCTCAAATCATGAACTTAAAAAAAATATCTTGGCACATTTCATTTTGCCTTAATCAGTACATAAATGACAAAAATGTAGTGTCACTTAATTTCCCGTGACAAAGTAGTAATTTTAAAGAGGCACAAGTGTGTGACTGTAAACAAGACAGCATATGTCTAGCAAATTATATTTTACTATAAAATAAATATGTAAAATTGGGAATAGTCAGGCTAGATAGGCTAAAATATGCCCATAGCAAAGCAAGCATTTGACTTTCTTCATGCTGAAAAGAAAATCATTAAATCTGGTAGAGATCAACATAATACCAAGTTGTATACGTGCATGATCAGGGAGACTCTAATAGGCTATCATATAACTATAGTAAATATCCTTCAAAAATGTGTATGCACCATTTTAACTTGGAGAGAAAGAACTACTTTCCAACTTTCCAACATCCTCACACCTTAGATCCAATCATTTATTGTCTTATTTATTTTATACCTTAAATATATCTTAAGTTTATACTATTCTGCATAACTCCCTTACCTCCATTTTAGGAAAATATCCAGAGTCCGGACAATTAGTGGTCTTCTACTTCTGAGGGAGGAGTAGGATAAATTAGAAAATTGCATCTCAGAAACAGAAGTACATACAGCCTGTTCAGAAATTGAGTTTTGACCACACCAACAGGCTACTGGTAGGAAGGACCCCCAGAAGACAGAAAACAAAGAACAGCAATCTACCTTTGGGGAAAAGGAAAGATGAGGACAGACAGACCTTCTCCAATTGACAGGTGCAGTTGGAAGCCTAAATACCAAGGAAGGAGCAGAATAATTGAGATAAAACTTTAGACAAATTAGTCCTCACTCTAAGCACAAAGTAAACCCAGGTGAATCAGAAGCTGGTCATCAGTTCACCTTCTGACTACCTCAACTTCATTCTCCAAATTAATGGCTTAGGAGAAGAAGAAGAATGCATATTTCAAGACCTAGTTATCATTTACCTGAGGCTCTAATGTTCCTCATACTGTATGCAATAAAAATTATGAAACACAAAAAAGAAAAAAAAAGTACACAATGTCTTGAGATAAAGCTATCAAGAGAAAATATACATTCATAAAGAATTCATACATTAGAAATATGAGAAAAGTAATTTAAAATAACTATTATTAATATATTAATGTTTTCATAAAGTATTTTATCAGACAATTCAAAACAAGCAAAAAAAAGTCCAATGAAAATATGAAAAAAAATCCAACAGAAATACTAAAAACAAAGAACACTGTGACAGTGGTTAAAAATGTCTTAGATAAACTCATTTATGGATTCAAAATGGCTGAAAAAAGAATAAGCGAACTTAAAGATAGGTTGAAAAATATTACTCAAGCTGGACAACAAAGAAGAGAATATAGTAAAAAAAAAAAGACAAACAAGTAGAACAGAGCTCCAAAAGTAAGTTATGGAACAATATCAAGTGACCTACCACATGTATACTTTGAAACTAAGAAAAAGAAGATAAAAAGAATATAGCAGAAAAAAATATGTGAAGAGATAGTGGATAAGGATTTCCCCAAAATAATGAAACACAGTAAGCCATGTATCCAAGAAGCTCAAAGAACTCCAAGCAGAATTAATTCCATAATATACACAAATCACACACAAATTGTTGAAAAATAAATATAAAGAAAATTGTGAAGTCCTATAAGAGGAAGAAAGACACACTGCATGTACAAAAACAAAGACAAAGATTGGAACAGATTTCTTATCAAAGATTATATAACACAGAAGATGATTAAGTGTTATCTAAAGTTCTGAAGGAAAAGGCAGATGCCTATCAATCCAGAATTCAAAATAGAGTGAAAATATCCAATGAAAGTACATATTTAAAATGACAAAAAGAAAATGAGTTTTCTGCTTCAAAATGACTGACTAGAGACATCTGACATATGCCTTCTCCAGAAAAAAGAACCAAAATTGCAGATAGATAATTATACCTCTATCAGAACATCTAGAAAAGAATACTGGAGTTCAACTGAAAAGCCACAGGAATCATCTGAGGCATAGAAATAAAAGGAATTGAGTGGCCACCTTTGTTGGCTGGGACCATGGAGTGGCTCCCTGTTGCATGGAAAGGGTAAGTGGGAATGTAAATTAGTGCAGCCACTATGGAAAACAGTATGGAGAATTCTCAAAAAAAAAAACTTAAAAAATAAAAATAGAACTACCATATAATCCAGTCATCCCACTACTAGGTACATATATAAAGAAAAAGAAATCAGTGTATCGAAGAGATTTCTATACTCACCTGCATGTTTATTGCAGCACTATATAACAAAGATACAGAATTAACTTACATGTCCACCAATAGCTGAACGGCTCAAAATACATGGTATATGCACATGATGGAATACTATTCATTCATATAAAAGACAGATATCGCATGCTCTCTCTTATGAGATTAACTTTTTTAGTTGATTTCATAAAAACAAAGAGTAGAATGATAGATACTAAAGGCTGAGTGAGAATGGTGGGTAGATGGATGGTGAGATGAAGAGATATAGATTAATGGACACAAACATACAGTTACATAAAAAATATCAGTTTTATTGTTTGACAGCAGAGTGGAATGACTATTGTTAACAACAATGTAGTGCATCTTTCAAAGCAGCTAGAAGAGAGAACTTGAAATGTTCTCAACATATAGAAGTAATAAATACTCAAGATGATAGATGTCTCAAATACCCTGACCTGCTCATTACACATTCTATGAATCTAATAACATTTTAAAAATAAAAAAACAAATAACTTTTTAAAAAATTTTTAAAAGTTAGGCACAGTGGCTCGCGCCTGTAATCTCAGGATTTGGAGAGGTTGAGGTGGAAGGGTTGATTGGAACCAGGAGTTCAAGAAAATCTGGTCAACATTGTGAGGCCCACCTCTACAAAAAAATAATTTTAAAAAATTAGCTGGGCGTTATAGTATGCACCTGTTGTCCTAGTTACTCAGGAACCTAAGGTGGGAGAATCACTTGACCCCAGGAGTCTGAGACTATAGTAAGTTATGATTGTATCATTGTACTCTGGCCTCAGAGACAGAGCAATACACTATTTTAAATAAATTTTTTAATTAAATTAAATTAAACAAAAATTGATAGAACTTATTAGGAAAAAAATCTGTATTATTAGAAAACAATTATTTTTAATAGAAAAATAATATTAAACTAAATTATCCAGGCAGAATAAATATGATAAATATATAAAAATTGGATCTGTACAAAGAAATGAAGGTTTCCAGAAATAATTAAATTGGAGATAGTAATAAGTCATTGAACTTATTTGTATTTGCTATGAAAGATAATGCACTAAAACAAAAATAATTATATTTTGCTTTGTTTTTAAAAAGCTTTAAAATTAAAAAAAATAATAAACAAAACAAAACATTCTTATCTTGGGACTATACTAAAACAAGAAATGAAGGGATGAGTCCATAGGCCAAAGTTTGCCACCTTCTGTGTCAACCATAAGAAAACTAATAGAAAAGATTTCTTATTTCAAAAGAAGAATGAATATATAGTAAAGATAAAATACAAGCATAAAAAATACTTAATGCAGAAGAACAGAAATGAAAAAAGAAACAAAAGACAAATATTAGAAATAAAAAAGCTAGCAAAATTGAATTCAATCGTAATAATTACATTAACTCTTAAAGGTCTAGATACATCAATTAAAAGACAGAGATTGTCAGATTGAATTTTAAAATTAAGAATATATTTTGTCTGCAAGACTACAAAGAAGATGTCATACAAATTCTAATCTAAAGAAAGCTGTAATGACTAGATTAATAGCACACAAAACAGATTTCAGAATAAAGAATATTATCAAGGGTAAAAAGGCATTAAAAAATGATAAAAGGACCAATTTTCCAAGAAGACATAATAATCCCAAATGTCTATGCACTGAATGACATATTCAAAATACATAAAGCAAAAGTGATAGAATGGAAGAGACCCCTATAAAAATCCACAATTATAACTAAAGACTTTAACACATCTTTCTCATTAATCAATTAAACACGTTGACAGAAAATCAGTTAGGAAATAGAAGACCTGAGCAACTATATCAAACAACTTAATCTAATTGACATTTAAAAAGCACTCCACTTGACAACAGGAGAAGAAAATGATACATATATGGTCAATTGATTTCAGCAAATGTGTAAAGTCAGTTCAACAACAGAAAAATAGTCTTTTCAACAAATGGTGCTGAAACAATTGAGCATCTCTATACTAAAAAATATTTTAAAAGAAACAGAGCCTTGACCTTAACTTCACACCACATATAAATATTAAGCCAAAATAAATTATAGATTTATATGTAAACCCTAAATATATGTAAACATAAATTCTAGAATAAATCATAGGTGAAATTCTTAGCGACCTTCTTTTGTGTCAGAAGTTGGCAAACTACTACTTGCAAGTCAAATAAGTTTCAACATCTGTTTTTGTAAATAAAGTTTATTGAAACAACTACTCCCATTCATTTACTTATTGAACTTATAGAACTTTCATTTTTTGTAGCTAATGTAATTATTATTGTAGAAAACAAAAAATTAACAATTTATAGACTTAACAAAAACAATTCATTAGTTTTCCTCTAGATGAATAAAACCAACTAGATAATATAACGTAAAATAAAATACCATGTTTCTCTAGTAATATGCATTTAAAATAAACCGTCAGAGAATTCGTAGGAATGTTACTGAAAAGTTTTTAAAAATGTATTAAAAAAGTAAACCTTAGTTATATAACCAGTATGGGTATAGTAGACAAATCAAGTAGAATAAAGAGCTCAAAAACACATCAATCTATATATTTTAGTACTTAATATATAGTTAACTTGGTACTACAAAGCAATAAGAAATAGAAGATTGCTTAACAATGAACTTAAGATAGATGTTCAATTTTTGAAGAAAATAAGTTGTTCTCTTTCTACATTGGATTAACACCTAAAAGTGAAAAATGAAGATATAATATAAATAGAAGAAAACACGGAGGCATATGGCAATGACTTAGAACTGAGAGATAAAATTTCAAATAGGAACAAAAAATTTTAAACAAGAATCAGAAGTTATGGCTCATATTTAGGTTCTGTGCTTACAGAAGACACTCAGCATCAATGTTAAAAAGTTGATATAAATCCAAAAGGAGATGCTTTCATGAAAACCCCTGAAGAAAAAGGCTAGAATCAACAAATAATTCCTGGACATCCATAAACACAATAGAGGCAAAACAAGTCTTAAAAATGAAAAGCATGCATAGATAGAAAGAAAGAAAGAAAGAAAGAAAGAAAGAAAGAAAGAAAGAAAGAAAGAAAGAAAGAAATGAAACGAAACAACAAGGAAAACAATGCACTATGCTCAAACTCCCTGGTAATCAGAAAATTGCAAATTAAAATAACAATGAAAAAGTATCTTTAAACCATAGGAATAATAAAATAAAATATATGGGCAATAAAAAATTAATTAAGACATAGTATGTACATTAGTACAAGTAGATACAGCTATTCTGGAATGAAATCTAGTGTCAATTAATGAGATTAAGAATATGTTTGTAATACAGCTCAGTCACCACCTCTGGTTAAATATATATCTTAGAAAAATTCCAATATGTGTCCATAACAGAATATAAATGAGGATACTCATCAAATAACTGTTTGTGTTAGAAGGAGTTGTAGGCAGCCACGATGTTCCTCACCAGAGAAATGCATACTATAAGTGTACTATGAAATAATCTGCAACAATCAGAGCAATGGAACAGATGAACACAAAGCAATATGAATAGATCAAGACAGTGCTGCATGCACAAAGTTAGAAATAGAGTGAAATGTATGTAAATGTAAAACGCAAAGACACAGAAAAGTACTACATATTACACATAGTTGGGTGCATATTTAAGGACTACAGTCAAAAGATTAGTGTAGATGGCTATGGGGTGCAGAGAACGAGGATTAAAGAGAAGTAAATATAAAATAAATACATTTGAAATGAGAACATGGCAATTTACTTGAGCATCATTAAAATTAAATAGTACTAATTAAAGTATAGACTTCTGTTAAGTAATATAATGTCCTAAAGCAAATAATTACATAGTATTTGCAGACTTAATACTTGGAAGATTCTAATCATTAGCTGATAACTACTGTGGCTGCTTATTTCATTCTCTTTAGTTTGTTTTTACTATAAAGACAAAATAGCTGCTTTTTGTTTATTTTCATTTTTTTCTTCCCCGTCTTAGTTTTGTATATAATACATTCTTAAGGGCAGTGTTTTTTCTTACACAGCATTTTTCACAGTCTTGAATAATAAATTTATTTTCTCAGCACATATAACCTTATTAGGGAGACTTGAAAACTTGAAACACGTCCCAATCCTTCCTTAGTTCTACAAACATGCAGTAAAGGTGTCTTAGCCAACCTTGTATTCTTTACAATAAGCATCTTGAGCATATATATAGTAGTCATGCAAAGAAATGGAATTTCACTTAATGGACTGGAGACATTTTTGTCAAGACACGGACTTTGGTTAAGCATATATTAAAGGTTATATTATTATCTTTAAATGTTTACATATTATAGAAGATTAAATAAAAACATCTGTAATAACTTAATTTATATCTATATTTTAAACTTTTTAGCCTTTTTTTCCTTTTAAATTCCCCCTTCTAGACTTCAAGCAAGATTATAACCCAATGTTATTGGTTTAATAATAGTAAAGTATGATGGCAGGACACTTAACAAATGCCACTATATGTGAAACAGAATGTAATATGATTTTAGATCTAGAAATCGCTGGTGGTGAGCAGAGTGCGAATAAATATCAAATGTCTTCTCTTTAGCACTAAATGTAAAATGTTCCAAATCGTCATATCCAACTCTAGATGTTAACTTAAATGTAAATGCACATATTGAATGCAATAGTGGGATAGCAAACAGAATTCATAACAGAACAAGTAATATGATTGGGAATGCTGTTTACTGAATTTTTTAATGCCAAGAAATAGCAAATGGAATTGGTCTTTAAAAACATATACCGTAGGGTACTCAGGGTGCTAGAAAAGATAGATCTAAGTTGGATGCATTTAAATTTCAACATTGTAACAAAGGAAGGTAAGGTAAGAAGTTACTTTACCTAGGCAACGTTACTAAAACAGAATCTAACACACTGGTTCCAAATCCTTAATATATCTATCTACTTCAAAGCATACTTTCAAGTCTATCGTTAGCCTACTTGCTAGAATGTCTAGCAAGAGGAGTTCACTTTCTTGATTTGGGAACAATAATAATTAAGACCACAGAGTGAGTCTTGTTATGCTTTATGAGAACCAACATTTTACAGCATAACAATTGCTATTTTATCTCAGTCAGACATTTGACTTACTGAAGATTTACCAGGATCATTTAGAGATCTAAATTTTACTAACAAAATTGTTCATCAAATTCTGAGACAAAAGCACAGTAATAAGACTCAAGTGCAAAGTCTCTATAGATCTTATCTTGAATAAAACAACCTTAATCTCAAGAAACTCATCATTTTTATTTTCCACTTGTCCGTTACTGTTCTATATTTTGTCATTATTTTCTCAAGTAGTCTAAAGCTATTCTCAGTAAGATGCTGCGTATATCAGAATTGATCCTTAAATATCCCTTGATACCGCTCAATAAATTCTGGTACATATTTAAACAACAGAATAGCTTGGCATTATTAAAAAGAATGTGTAGATCTACCTGTTTTTGTTGTGAAATGTTCTTTAAAGCTTAGAAGAGTCTACATTGTATGATTTATACTGGATTTTAAAAAATGGATTTGCATATCTACTTGGAGATAAATATAGAAATAAAGATATTATTTTTAAATAAATGCTGGGGGGCAGGTGCTCTGGCTCATGCCCATAATTCCAGCACTTTGGAAGTGAGAGGATTACCTGAGTCCATGGGTTTGAGACCAGACTGGGCAACTTGGCGAAACCTCATCTCTACAATAAATCAAAAAAATTTAGCTGGGCTTGGTGGCGCGCACCTGTAGTTCCAACTACTTGGAAGGCTGAGGCAGAAGAATTGCCTAAGTCCCTTAGCTCCAGGCTGCGGTGGCCATGAGCATGCTACTGCACTCCAACCTGGGCAACAGAGTGAGAGATTCTACTCAAAAAACAAATGAATAAACACTGGTGCGTGCATATTACTATTCTAGAAAAATGATAAGGAAAAGTTGATGGTGAATAATTTTAAGAATAAAAAATAGTGTCAGAGAAATAGAAAGGAGACATATTTGCTTGCCATTTTGTTCCATTTTGTACTGTTTGACATACTTGGCAGATGATTATGTCCATTTTACTTAAAATTAGACATTGAGATTATCTAGATGGAGAGATTATGGGCTATTTTAATTTTATTCTCTGTACTTAAAAAAACAACATGAATTAAAGTTTTGACAAGCAGGGAAGAAGACAGAAAACAAGGAAGGAAAAGATTTTAAAACAGAAGAGGGAAGATAATAAACTGAAGAATGCTTTCTTTTTTATTTTAAAGATGTGGTGTACAATTCAGGGTTAGGTATAAAAATGGTCACTGTTCAGGTAAAGTTGGGGCCTCACTTTAGTCCCTACATCACAAGAATGCTTTTAAAGTAAATATAGATTTTTTTTTGCCTACTCTGAAGTGCCCTGGGTGAGAATCAGACAGGATTGTAGAGGCAAATGTAGTTTTAAGAAATTTCTAAATCACTGTTACTCTTGGCCGGTTATTAGAACAGAACTTTTAAGTTAAATTTTTTTTTATCCCAATCCACAATCTCATGTCAATCTTTTTAGTCTTTTAATGACTTCTCACCAAAATGCTAAATATCTGACAATTTCTTTTACATAAATCACTGCAGGAAATCTTATAAATATTTTATTTAAATATACACCAACAAAGATGTTACAATGAAGTGTTCAGCATTGTTTAACTGGACATAAACAATCATAAACAGTGCAGAATTTGAAAGGACATTTTGCTTGTAGAAATCACCATTTAGTATTCTAACCAGGTATTCTTTTTTAAAATAAAATTTGACTATAATGTTTGCTTAAGAAAATCTGAAAATTAACTTTTTATAAGAAAATATATCAATATGCTACAGTGCCTCGTTTTGATGTTTATAATAAAAAAATCTTTCCTAACTCTTCAATTATTTTATATTTGCATATAAATTTGGAAAATTTTCTTCCAGCAAGATATATAAAACACATGCATATAAGTATGCATTTTTATCCTTCTACCAATTTATCCTAAAAAAACAGTCAATTATATATTTTAATAGTAATGTGGAAATAGATTGCAGCATTGCTCATAATATTGACTACTTAAAAATGATCAAAATATCTAATGAATTAGTATTGGTTTTAGAAAGTATGCTATGAACAATTATATAATCATTATAAGTTAAGAAACATAGGGCCACATTATTGCCAGATAAGCAAATTCTTATTTTTTTAAAATGAAAATAGATATATACATTAAAAATCTGAAAAAAATATAAATTAAAATGTTCTTCATGTTTATTTCTAATTAGTAGGATTAATCTTTTTCCCTTTTCATGTGTATATTATTTAGTTATTCTACAATAAGCATTTACTTTTGGGGTAATAAAATACAGTAAAAAGAAATAAACTATGAAATACTAAATTGAAAATATATTGCCACATATCTCTGAAACTAAATATGATTTCTTCTACTTTCCTCGTTCCTGAAGTCTCACTAAAGCATCACCTGCTCTGAGAAGGCCCTCCTGAATGTTGCAGCTTAATTTGATCATACTTTGACTCCATTTTGCTTGTCTTTATTTTTAAATATTTTCTGTCAAAATGAGAGCCAGTGTTTAATGACAAGTCTAATTCTTCACTAAATTCCTTGAAAACTAGGACTATATTTCCATTGCCTAAGAATAATCTGACAATTATTATTTCTTTAGTATGACTTAACTTAAATCCAAAAATGCAAGTAAGAGTCCAAACCAGTCTATATGTAACAATTTATAGATAATAACACATGCAATCTGTCTGTAAATAACTTCTACAAAGAAAAAAATCTTGAAAATACAGGGTGTTTAAAAGCTATCAGTCATTGAGTAATTTGGGGGGGTTATATTCATAGTGGCAGGATAAAAACAATACAAGTGCTTATTAAGAGTTGTGCATGCAAGATATAACTCAAGTCATTATTGATGGAACAGATCAATAATAAATAAATATAATATTAAAGTTATTTTTGACATATCCCTTTTAAAGTTTGCAATCACTGGGCCAGCCATTTGCCTGTTGTTGTCATATCTATTCTCAGTTTTATACTTTATCTGCTTTGTACCTCAAGGAACTAATTCTATGCAGATTTTTTTGCTAACTGACTTAGAGTTAGGTTTGGCCAATGGTAGGCACTAGCAGAATATCAGAGATTGGAAAAAGGAGGAGAGAAACCAAAGAACAAACACCTTCTTTCTTGCTTTGCCACTCTTCTTATCACAAGTGTCTAAATCTCCTCACTAGCTCCAACTCCTGCCAGATGGTTTCTCTTTCCATGTTCATAAAGCCCACCTGGTCATCTTTATCATGATTCTAGATCTCATATAAAGATCCTGGCTTCCAGGTTCTGGTAACAATATTTCTTTTTATTTCTCCCAGCCCTAGGAGTGTTCATGTGGCTCCTGCTGTTTACTATTATTCAGATTACTCTATTGGTTTTTCAACTCTTCTATTACACATATAATCAATTTCCTGAATCAAATTCTGTTTGAAATAACTAGGATCATTTTTCTTATCCAGATATCTTTCAATACAGCAACTACAGTTTCTTTCAAGTTACAATGGAAGTTGGTGGGCAAAATGCCTTTTTCTAAAGTTCTATTTAGTAACAGAATCCAGAATACCTTGCTTACTGGTAAACAAACCACATAATTAAATGGAAATACAATTGCAAAAAACACCTGACGAAACTCTTTTTACTCAATATTTGCTAAGGGTACAATAACAAAGAATTAATTGAGAATGATTTAGCTCACCATGTGGATCATGTTACTTATAAAAATTATTGGCCAAAGTATGTGAATTTTGTTATATGGTGATATATATATATATTTATTCACATTATTATCTTAAATAATGAATAAATGTAGATACTGAGATTGAGAGATTTATTCCCAATCCTTCCTCCTTTCCAAATCGACAAAGACCTTAGCCTCAACCACTTAACTGAAATGTCTCAATCCAGGATTTGGCCTCTGTTTAAGTTCTGTGCAATTCATTTATCCTCTTTTGGTTATCACTGATCCATACTTCATGAACCATTTAACAATATCTCACCTATTATTATGACAACAGAGGACTCAAATTCTCTATATAACGGCTCAAAGCAAATTCTTAATCAAGTGAATTGTTAAAAACTCCAGATATCGATTCCAATGAACTATTACCCAGATCGTGGCTACAGAAAAGCCTTAGGTTAGTATAAATTCTTTCTATACCTAAGCCTAGTCAAGTTCCTCTGAACTCTTTTCTCAAGTGGAACCTCACTTTTGGGCTTCTATGTTCATCTCTGTTTAGTTTGGTTTTAGCAAGAATATTGCTGAGTCAATGTATCAAAACTCCCCAACTCTTGGTATATAATCAAATCCTTTATTCCCCAATTCTCAATACCATATCACCTAGCCTGCTTTCAGCAATATTCCTGTCAGGTCAGTTTAACCAGAGCCTCTCTTCCACTTGATGTCTTCTCTTAGAAGTTTTTATCTACTATCTGACTCAGCTATAAAACTCCACCTGACCTTGTTTCATTGGAGTTGAGACAATGTCTCTCTCCTATTACAAAACCCATTGTAGTAGCTACAATTGAATGAACTCTGCCTTACTCTGTTTTAACAGGTGTCAGTAGTATTTTGCTTAATGAGGAAACACAAATTTCTTCCCGAAATAAACACGTTCACATCACTCAGAAACATTGCTTTTTTGGCACTTACTATGAAGTCTATTTTGCTAATATTATGTATATATATTTAGTAAATATTCTAATGACATTGCTGAAGATTTAAAATTTTAGGATATAAACCCTATATGGCTGTTGTGTTTTATTATTCCTTTTTGGCAGTTTCATAACAAGTGAGAATTTATCATGTCATACTTCTAACCTCTTTCTGTAAACCAACATTGTTGCCAAATTTTTTCTAAGAATTATGTCTTCATCTTGCAAGTTCTCTGCATCTCTGGAGTGTTGTGAAATTTGTAAATTTGGCAAAGCAATGCGAATGCCCTGGTCATCTTCTGTACCATGTTATTCCACAGCATTGTAAAGGTTGAGAGGTGAAGGGAATGTTCTGACTCCTCTGTCAAAGTCTCATCTTGTATGATGAGCTGTGTGGCATGCCAGCGTGACCGTCTCTTAGTCTGCATTTGAAAGAGCAGTCAAAAAGCAAGTGCCTGAAGAATTTAAATGTTCACAAGCTGTCAACAGGAGTTATAAAGCCATAAAAGATATGTTTTAAGAACAGATTGTGATATGCAAGAAGACATTCATGCAGCAAGTAATAGTGAAATTTGGAGCCACTGAAAATTGGGTCCAACCCTCAACTCGGCCACTACCTCAGTGATCTCAGACAAGGAGACGATCTTTTCTTAGCCTAAATTTCCTTATCGGCAATTTTAGCAGAATTGATAAAAGCACCATGGTGTGACATTTTAAGGATGAGAAACCTGAAAAGTCCTTCCAGTCTATCTTCTTCAACCATCTGCTTCCAAAATCATTCACAGTTTGAACTTTTTTCCTAAGTCCAAACAGTTGTGTGATGACGATGAAATTCAACTATCACTTCAATAGAGTTGCATTTCATATTTGCTTAAACGTAAAGCAGTTTTAGAGATAACCTAAGAAGAATTGTGATCACTACAGCAGGAGTTTTAGATTAAACCAGGCCTCTATTCTGAGGTTTGTAACAGTAAAAAAAAAAAAAAAAAAAATTGTCCCCTGCAATAATGTTGCAAAACGAAAGTGAATCTTGACTCTATGGGTCCTCCTACAGATTGACAAGTTCAGCCTATAGTTAACTCTTTTATAATCTTTATAGTAAAAGGATCAGTTTCAATTCAGAAAATGTGTCTCTAATTCATTCAGAAACAATATTTCTCAAGTATGAAGAAAGTATCACCATTTTTCAAATTAATTTAAGAACTGACCCTGTCTTCTCTGTAGTCAAATATTTTGCCTAGTGTGTTAAAATTTAAGAATCAGTATTAAGCTCATGATTTTTATATGATTATTTTTACCTGTGTGTGTATATGTTTGTCTTTTTTAAAATACAATTTGGTGCTTTGTTCATGTAATGGCAAAACAATGTGATATGAAAAAGAAAAATCAACTAAAGATTAATGGAATCACAGAGGCAAAAAATATATGTGCATATATATACATATGTTCAAATATATTTTATATATTCATATTATGTGGGTATTATATAATCCACATATTTATATTTTATGTATAAATAATTTATATAGACAAAATATATATATATATATATAT
>CAUYQG010083001.1:0-41328 GCA_963574415.1 Tarsius wallacei
TGGCGAGACCTCATCTCTACAATAAATCAAAAATTAGCCAGGCATGGTAGCGCGTGCCTGTAGTTCCGGCTACTTGGAAGGCTGAGGCGGAAGGATTGCCGGAGCCCAGCAGGTCGAGGCTGCGGTGCCCGGGAGCGTGCCACTGCATTCCGGTAGGGGCGACAGAGTGAGACTCCAACTCAAAAAAAAAAGAAATGAAAGTATAAATTTAATGTTTCCCAGTCGGAAGGATTTTAATTATAAGTAAATCTAAGAGAGTATAACAATCTTAGAAGTGATGATAGGTACAGAGTTGCTGATGTTGGCCAAAGACCCTGTTCTATTGAGTCAGACATGCAAGCATGTCAATCAAATTAAACATCTGCCACCATGCAATGTCAAAAACTCAAGGCTGGGCGCAGTGGCTCATTTCTGTAATCCCAGCACTTTGGGAAACCGAGGTGGGAGAACTGTTTGAGTCCAGGAATTCAAGACTAGCCTGGGCAATAGCAAGACTTCATCTCTGCAAAAAAATAAAAAAGTTAGTCAGGTATGGTGGTAAAGACCTGTAATTCCAGCAACTTGGGAGGCTGAGGCAGGAGGATCATTTGAGCCCAGGAGGAGTTTGAGGCTGCAGTGAGCCATGATCATGCCACTGTACTCTAGCCTGTGTGACAGAGTGAAACCCTGTCTCAAAAAAAAAAAAAAGAAAAAATTCAAGAACAAACGACAATGAGGAGACCCACCAAGAAGATGAGAGTTACATCAAAGACTGTCATGTACAAGAACACAGAGAACTAGCAGGGTGTGGTAGCAACGCATGCCTGTAGTTCCAGATACTTGGAAGGCTCAGGTGGAAGGATCATCTGAGCTCAGCAGGTTGAGACTGCAGCGGTCATGTGTGTGCCACTGTACTCCAGCCTGGGCAACAGAGTGAGACCCCGACTCAAAAAAGACACACACAGACACACAGACATATATACAAACACAGACACACAGACATATATATACACACAGACACACTCAAAGAGAGAGAAAGAGGAAGTTGGATAATTCAAAACAGAATTAGAAGGAAAAAAAGCTACATCCATGCTGTAAATCTCCACCTGAAGTGAGTAATTTTGGAGCTGTGGGGAGTGACTACAGGGCACAGGATCAATTTTGAGGGCCCTGACCTACACTGAACAGAAACTGTAAGAGCTTTTAGTCAATGTGGTGGATGGAATTACACATCTGATAGCTTCTACCCCATAGTCACTAAAACTATAGCAAAGTAATTTAAACATACACACAGGGGGCAGAGCTGAGAAGCAATGAGGTACGCAGCAGATTCCCCCAAAGATGTAGGCACTGATGCCATCTGATACCACAGTCCTGAAGAAGGAAAGGGCGACTGAATTAAGGACGATGGGGTAAAAGGTGTTCAAGATACAAATGAATCCCTAGATCCCTGTCACCATTCCAACCTGATGTCCTCACTCAACAGACACCGGATGCTTCTCTAGAGAAAGCGAGATGGGCGTCTTGCAACTAGAGGATACCAGGCATTACTAGGCTCAAGTACAAGCAGAAACAGAGATCCAGTGACCATACGCATCCCACCCTCCCTTCGCTAGCTCCTAGGTACAGACAGCAGCTGCCTACTCTCCAGTTTGGGAGATTCTTCTCAAGGAAACCAGATCAATCAAGAGGAAATATTTGAAGACACTGACCTTAAGGGCTCCTCAACTAATAGTCCACCTAGATACCCCACAGTAAGAAACCTCTGAATTGACAAGGCCCATCCACTTGTGTGGAACTTCCTATCAGAATTTTCATCTCTCCTCTCTTAAATAGCAAATAACCAAGGGTTAACAAGCATTTGAGGAAAGCCTTTGAGAAACTTGGCAAAGTGGAGTCCGTGGATTCTTTAAAAACTTAAAAATTTTTTTGAAAGATGATATTCCACTCATAAAACAATGTTATTTTAAAAAGGAACACTTAGGCCGGGCTCTGTGGCTCAGCCTGTAATTCCAGCACTTTGGGAGGCCGAGATGAGTGGATTGCCTAAGCCCGCGGGTTCAAGACCAGTCCGGGCAACTTGGTGAGACCTCTTCTTTACAATAAAATTTTAAAAAATTAGCCAGATATGGTAGCAGGCACCTGTAGTTCTGGCTCCTTGGAAGGCTGAGGCAGAAAGATCGCCAGAGCCCAGCAGGTCGACGCTGGGGTGGCTGTGAGTGTGCCACTGCACTCCAGCCTCGGTGATGGAGTGAGACTCCAACTCAAAAAAAAAAAAAGGAACATTTAGCAAAAAAATTTAAAAAGCCCTTGGTAATTAAAAGTATGCTAGTAATCAGGAGAAAAAACCAATATAGGACTGGAAGATAAAACTGGAGAAACAAAATAACAGAGACAGAAAAACAGGAGAGAAAGATAAAACAAAGTAGGTCAGTACAGGAGTTCTAACATCTGAAAGGTAGGGTTCCAGAAGGATAAATTAGAAGGAAAAAAGGGGGTGGGGGAGGCAATGACCAATGAAGTCTTTATATTCCCCAGGATTTAAAAACCTAAGGTTCTGAGTGAAAGGGCTCACAGAGTGCCAAGCACATAGGATGAAAAGATACCCTCACACCATCATGGATCACTGAAGGAAAAATAAGGTTCTAAGAGTTATGAGAGAAATAAACTGGTCACATGTAAATGGGTGCTAGACCACAGACCAATGCCTTCAAAATTTTGAATGAAAAGATATCCAAATACATACTGTTAAACCATGGTGGGAGAAGGAAATAGACGTTTTCAAACATGTAAAGATTTCAAAAATGTTACCTCACACACATTTATTTATAGGGAACCTCCTCAATGAAGCAGAGCACCAAAAAAAGGGAACAAATAAAATCTAAAACAGGAATACAGGACCCAGAAAACTGAAAATCTGATATAAGAGACAAAGGGAATAACCATGATGGTGACATGCACCGGGCAAAGGGCAACCAGCCCAGAATCGAGAGAGGGCCAGACCTCCATAGCTGCACTGATCTGCCCCTGTGAACCAACAGGCCTAGTGAAAGTCAATGGAACCATCACTCTCAGCCTGTCTGGGTAAGACCATGAAGATGTCATGTTCCTAACACAGATGGCTTAAACAGAAGCTTCACAACTATCTTAGCAAAAGCATTACTTCCTAAAACTGAAGCATAGAAATAAAAAAATTTGCCTGAATTCAAGGAATTTTATAGTCTTACATCTATTTGCAGACACACACAAAGCTGGTAATAGCAGTGGCCTTTAGAGCTGGTGGGTTGTGAGTTCCTGGGAAAGAGATAAGGAGACTTTTTTACTATTCACCCTTTTTATTAACCTGTGCATTACAAGTAGCACTTGTTTTTAAATGAATATCGTCCCTAATTTTAAAAAGAATGGAAAAGGATCTGAGTATCATACATAGCGTGGAGGTTTTAGGCAACAAATATATAAAATTACATTTTGGCCGGGCGCAGTGGCTCAAGCCTGTAATCCCAGCACTTTGGGAGGCTGAGGTGAGAGAATTGCCTGAGTCCAGGGGTTCAAAACCAGTCTGGGCAACTTGGTGAGACTGTCTCTACAATAAATCAAAAAATTAGCTAGGTGTGGTGGCATGCACATAGTTCCAGCTACTTGGAAGGCTGAGGCAGAAGGATCGCCGAAGACCAGCAGATCGAGGCTGCAGTGGCTGGGACCGTGCCACTGCACTCCAGCCTGGGTGACAGAGACTCCAACTCAAAAAAAAAAGGATTACATTTCATTCACATACTAATATGTTCACTATAAATGTGTTTAAAGGGTTATGACGGAAAACCTGTTTTTGTTTTGGTTCTTTTTGAGTCCGAGTCTCACTTTGTCACCCAGGCTGTATAGTGGCTCAGTGCAGCTTTGAGCTCCTAGACTCAATCCTTCTACCTTAGCCTCCTGAGTAGCTGGGACTACAGGCACACGCCACCATGCCCAGATACTTCACTGTGGATTGCAAAGAAGTTTGAAAGCAGTACACCAAGCACTTTTCTCATTGTAAAAAAACTGCTTTCCTACAATATCTGCTGAGCACCCACTGGGTCCTGGGCACTCCCAGGTCTAAGATGTTTGTGCACTGTTGGGTGGGTGTGCATCTAGAATCAGAGCACATCCATCTGGGGCAGTGTCCACTCGTGTATACAGTAGGCCTCCTCTGAGACTAGCGTGTCAGGAGAGTATCTGGCTGTGCATAAGCATGCCACTACAGGAAAATGAAAAAAAAAATAAAGAGGACAAAACGTCACTGTTGTATCATTTTTTAATTTAAGGAATATCATTCTAAAACAAAAAATCATTATTAATAAAATCATAGGTTTATTCCAGTATTTTAAAATATCCTCTGTAACATTCCACTCAGAAAGTAGATAAACAAGGTTCTTCCCTAAGGAATGGTGCAAATGGAATGTAATGTTGTATCAATGTACTAGATAGAATACAAACTGTGAAGACAAGGAAATTCAGTTGTTCCACTTTCCCCTCCCAGATCACTTTTGCCAAGGAACTGCTCACTCAACTTCCCAGAACTGTCTTGTTGAGATTCACCAGCACAGCGCAGGAGTGAGGACCTTTAGCAGTTAGCATACGAGCATGACACTGCCTACACCCATCCTGTGGGAGAGCTGAAGGGTCAAGCCCTCAGCATCTCATGCCAACCAATCTACTGGAGCACTCACGCACATCACTTTTGCCCAAATCCTCCAATGTAAGACTTAAATAGCTAAACTATCATCAAGGTCATATAGGTACTGTACCTGGAACTACAGATATCTCTGTTCATAAATGTTCAGTTTTATAGTAAGAGTACCCTATGAGAGTCAAGGGCACAATCACATTTTTAAAAATCAAGAGAAAGAAGTAAACACAAAAGGGTATTAGCACAAGGCAGAGACTCCTGCTTTTTGGTAGTAGACAGAAAATAACTAGAAAAATAGGCTCACAGATAGGTATAATCTAGAATTTGATTCTCTGAGTATCAATCTTGGAGACATAGCTATACACATCTAAACATAGCGTAATATTTTACATTAGTAGTTTCTTATACAATAGTTTAAAAAACCTACCAAAAAACAACCCAACTCATATTTCCTTTATTGACCACCTTAATAACCACTTTTATCCTTTATTAATCACTTTACTCTGAGTTCGGTTAGTATAATCATGAGACTGCCTAGCCTAATGGTCTAGAGAAAATTCTCTTGTTGCTAGACAATGCCTTGCTATGGAACCATTAAGCTCCAAGTGAACCCTGAATTAGATATAGAAATTTGTGACACACTGATATATTTCCAAAAATGAGAAAAGCAGGAGATTTAAGGCAGACGGTAACTCTAAGAGTCACTGAAATATTAAAATGGCTCATAGCAAAACCTAATTTTCTATTAGGTCCGTCTTATGGGTAAAACCACTCAGCCAGCAGAGAACAGATGAGGGCTGCATGGTCAGGCCACACTGAAGCAATTCTCTCGTGGATCCACAAAAGGAAAATGACTTTTGGGGTCGTGTGGCTGGCATTTATCCCCAGCAAGACAGTCTAGTTCCCTAAACCCCATTTTGTGCCTGGGAAAGACAGTGAGAGTATTT
This sequence comes from Tarsius wallacei, assembly GCA_963574415.1. Lineage (NCBI taxonomy): Eukaryota > Metazoa > Chordata > Mammalia > Primates > Tarsiidae > Tarsius > Tarsius wallacei. The sequence goes on from CAUYQG010083001.1 coordinate 5,593, forward strand.
TCATAAAAGGTAAAGACTACAAGGAAGCCACAGGCTCACTGTACAAAGGTATTAAAATATTACGGCAAAGGAGCACCACAAAGTTGATTTTATCAGCTTTTTTTTTCCTGGAAGAATCTATTTGTCACATATACACCACAGAAAAACCAGATTTCTAATAGAAAAGTATATGATTCATGTTTTTAAAAAAGAATATATGCAAGATAATTCCACTGTAAAATACTTTGATTTGAATGTGACTTAGTACTTATTTCATATTAGCCAGATCCAGCTGCTCTAATAAATCTCTAAAATATGTTTTAGAATATCTATTTTTAAATAATGCTATTGTTAAGCCAGAACATAAACCTTACATTTGTGCATCCATGTGTAAGCTATTCTGCTTGGTATCATGGAGTCAAGATACTAAAAGATTAATAAACAATTTTTTAAAACTCCAGTCACAGTCTCACAAATAATATATTTCCTCACATTTCCTGAGGTACACTACTGACTTGTACTAATGCAATCTGAATTTTCAGATATAAATACCAGTGGATGGTTGGTTGTGAAAACTTAAAAGCAACAGGGTTGGAAGGACCTTCACAATATTGGTCATTAAATCTTAAGTAAAATTATTCTTAGAACTGGACCATAGTAAGTGGAATGCCCTAACTTTTCTTAGTTCAAACCCTGCAAACTGACTCTAACATTTATAAACATGCCCTTTTATGTGTTTTAAGCTGACATGCTGACTTTATGGTCTATACTTTGCAAGAGAGCAGGTAACTCTAGCACAGAAGAAACTATATAATGTGGAACAGGGGAGGACTTCAGTGGCACTATTCCATTTTTATTGATCCAGACCGTTGCCTTCAGCCCTGCATTGAGGCCTCCTTGTATGTCAGTTTCTAACGTGTCACCAACCATCACACAGTCCCCAGGCTGTACTCCAAGGAGATTGCAGCAGTAATAAAATATGGACGGTGCTGGCTTCTCCTCTCTCTGCTCTCCACCTACAACAACAGCATCAAAATATGACTGACAGGCACAAGCCTCAATCTTCTCCCTCTGGGTCTGTCTGTCCCCATTTGTTAATAAAAGTAGGCGGACCTCCTTTCGAAGTTCAGTGAGCATGGCTTTGATATCTTCTGCTAGTGTCATATGCTGTAAACGTGTAGATTTCCAAAGGAAGTAACATTCTTCAGCCAGTTTCCTATTGGCTGCACCACCTTTTGTTTCCTGGATTGCTTCTTCCCAATGTGAAGTTCTTAGATCGGTAATACACGTACTGTAAGGATGAAAACATTCCTTGCTGAGTTTAACTTGAACTTTATCACAGATGATTTCAGCCTCCTCTTTATAATGGTATTTTGATTGCAAGAGCTTTATCACCTAAATAAAGGAAAATAACTCCATTAACAAACTTCGTGTCTTTAATAGTTACACTCTAGGAAGCTGTGAAACTACAGGTAGCTGCACTCCTCTGTCTTAAAGCAGCTCTATCAGCCACATCATTTTTGGTGAGAACTGGTCTTACTTTTAGAGGCACCAGAGTGAAGTGCTCTCAGTCTATCTAGACAACTCATTCATACATATACATATGTCTCTTTTTTTAATGGCTTGTAATTGATGTTTGCCAAGATTGAATTAAGACAAACACATAAAAAGTTATGACTAATACAAAGAAAGGTAAATAATGCTGAATGTCACAATTTGGAATGAAGATAAAACAATTAAAAACATCTGTGCATTAAGGAACATGTTGAATAAACATTGCAGTATTTCTTTTTAAAAAATGACAATAAAAACACTGCATATCAGATTCCGTACAATGCAATTAAGACACTAACTACAAATGACTTTAAAAAATAAAATAATTTGGTCAGGCACAGTGATTCAAGCCTGTAATCCCAGCACTTTGGGAGGCCGAGGCGAGACGATTGCCTGAGCCTAGGGGTTTAAGACCAGTCTGGATAACTTGGCGACACCTCATCTCTACGATAAATAAAAAAAATTAGCCAGGTGTCATAGTGCACACCTATAGTACCAGCTACTTGGAAGGCTAAGGTGGTAGGACCACCTGAGCCTAGTAGGTCAAGGCTGCAGTGGTTGTGAGCGTGCCACTGCACTCCAGCCTGGGTGACAGAGTGAGACTCCAACTCACATCAATAAGTAGGCCAGGCTCAGTCTGTAATCCCAGCACTGTGGGAGGCTGAGGCGAGTGGACTGCCGGAGCCCATGCGTTCAAGACCAGCCCGGACAACTTGGTGAGACTTTGTCTCTACAATAAATAAAAAATTAGCTGGGCATCGTAGTGCGTGCCTATAGTTCTGGCTACTTGGAAGGCTGAGGTGGAAGAATCGCCTGAGGCCAGCAGATTGATGCTGGGGTAGCCATGAGGGTGCCACTGCACTCCAGCCTGGGCAACTCAAAAAATTAAAAAAATTAAAAAAAATAAGCCAGGCATGGTACGCACGCCTATAGTTTGGGTTACTTGGAAGGCTTGAGGTGGAAGGATCACTGGAGCCCAGCAAGTCGATGTTGGGGTGGTCATGAGTGTGCCACTGCACTCCAGCCTGGGCGATGGAGTGAGACACCATCTCAAAAAAAAAAAAAAAAAAAAAAGAGAAAAGAAAAGAAAAGTAAGTAAATAAATAAAAATTAAAAATACATAATTTTCTAGGAAAATATACCAAACACAAATTGACCCAAGCAGGCAAATGAAAATTAACAAACTCTGAGTAAATAGTAAATATATATATTTTTTGAGTTGCAGTCTCACTCTGTCGCCCACGCTGAAGTGCAGTGGCATACTGGCGGCCACCGCAGTCTTGACCTGCTGGGCTCAGGCAGTTCTTCTGCTTCAGCCTTCCAAGTAGCTGGAACCACAGGCGTGCGCCACCACGCTGGGCTCATTTTTTGATTTATTGTAGAGACAAGGTCTCGCCAAGTTGCCCAGGCTGGTCTCAAACTCCCGGGCTTAGGCAATCCTCTCACCTCGGCCTCCCAAAGTAATGGGATTATAGGCGTGAGCCAGTATGCCTGGCCAAAATGGATAAATTTATTAAAGACCTATTATTAAATTTCATCACAGTTCCACATTGCTCAACAAAGTGCTAGGCAAATGTTATCCTAGGGAAATTCTACTAATTCAACAAAAAGTATAGATAATTCTACTATTACTTCAATTGTTTTAGTGCTTAAAAATACCCTCCAGGTATATTTTGAATAAAGGAAACACTGTTATCTATGTACAATGTATAAGCATAAAAAATGAAAATTAGGCCAGGCGCCTGTAATCCCAGCACTTTGAGGCCAAGGACTGCCTGAGCTTGGGGATTCGAGACCAGCCTGGGCAACTTGGTGAGACCTAGTCTCTACAATAAATCACAAAAACTAGCCAGGTGTGGTGGCACGCATCTGTAGTTGCAGCTACTTGGAATGCTGAGGCAGAAGGATCGCCTGAGCCTAGCAGGTTGAGGCTGCGGTGGCCATGAGCACACATTCTTCTTCCTCAGAGTGTAGAACCCACAACAAAGGAAAGGAAATATTTATTGAGCTATTTGTGCTAATCAGAAAACATAACTGTTAAGAAAAATCTTAGTAGCCCAAGAAAAATATACTAGCCCTAAGAATCTTAGGTGGATGCAAATTACTGGAAATTTTTACTTTATAAAGTTAATTTTTAAAATTAACAAATCAATCTTTTCAACCTCCATGGTTGTCACCATCTTTTCTAACAACATTAAATGAATGACTCTTAAGCTATGATTGACAGGTAGTTTCAGCAACCTTGCAACTATACAGAGAAAGGACACAAGCCTCAAAGGCTAACAGTGCTTGAGCTTAAACAGGAGCAGGCTCACAGCTAGTAAACAGAGAGCTCATATAAATATCCAAGCTCCCGTTACTGCAGGTGGCACTACATTAAGCACATACCTGGAGCTCCGAAAATGCAGGATTAGCTTACCTTAAAGGGGAGATATTTGTAAAGGCAGGGCATACTGCTCCCAAGTTGCAAGATCTCTTCCTATTTCACCCATTGAATTAACTTTCCCATTTTGTCACACAGCAACCAATTTCAGATTTGTTTGGGAAAACACCATTTTAATAATAACATCTTTAGGAAAAAAGCTTATCAGTCATTCACTAATTATTAGTTCAAAGAGAAATAACACCTACACTGAATTAGTACACATTATTACAAACTCTCCTAACACCTGCAATGAAAGAATGGGAGTTTTGACTGAATTGGGGGTGGAGGAAAAAGAACTCTAACTTGGAGGTGTAATAACAGTTTGTGCACAGGGTAAGGCTGGCTTGAAAAGGGTATAATGAGACTACCAGGTATTTGTAGTCCTGAAAAAAGAAACCCTACTTTGATAGCAACTCAAAAAAAAAAAATTGATGGCCAGTTTGAAAAATATATTATACTTTATCATACTTTAAGAAAATTTTTTCTTTTTTTTTTTGAGTTGGGGTCTCACTCAGTTGTCCAGGTTGGAGTATAGTGGCACGATCATGGCTCACCACTGGTTCAGCCTCAATCTGGGTTTAGGTGATCGTCCTGTCTCAGCTTCCCGAGTAGCTGGGACAAGAGCATGTTATCACACCCAGATAATTTTTGGATTTTTTTGTAGAGACGAGGTCTTGCTATGTTGCCCAAGCTGATCTCAAACTCGTGGGCTCAAGTGATCCCCCCCACTTCAGCCTCCCAAAGTGCTCGGATTATAGGCCTAAGGCACTGTGCTCGGCCAAGCAAAGTATTTTCTGAATACCAATGATCTCAGTGCGAAGGGACTGAGTTCCAAAAGCGAAAACTAACCTAAAAATACAAGCTCACAAATAATGTGGACTTGCCTACACATAGCCTAGCCATTTAAGCAGCCCTTATGTTATTTTTAGTTCAAGTCTGTACTCAAACATCGCCTACTCAATGAGGCCAAATCTTTTTTCATAAACTATTCATTTATTATCACACTTTTTTTTTATCTTTAAAAGGCAAGATCTTGCTCTATCACCCAGGCTGGAGTGCAGTGGCACAATCATGGCTCATCACAGCCACAACCTCCTGAGCTCAAGTGAAGCTGAGCTCCCACCTCAGCTTCCAGAGTAGCTACAACTACTGGCACTTGCCACCACACCTGACTTATTTTTTTATTTTTGTTGAGCCTGATTTCACTATTTTGCCCAGGTAGTCTGAACTCTTGAGCTCAAGCAATCCTACCACCGTGGCCTCCCAAATAGTTAGGATTATAGGTATGCATCACCACACCAGGCAATGAGGCCAAATCTGATCAAACTATTTAAAATTGTGATTGGGTGGACAGGTGCAATGGTTCACAACTACAACAGTAGCAATTTGGGAGGCCAAGGTGAGAGGGTCACTTGATTCTAGCAGTTTGAGACCTCATCTCTACAAAAAATGTCAAAAAATTACCTGAGGATGCTAGTGCATACCTGTAGTCCCAGCTGCTTGGGAGGCTGAGGAAAGTGGATACCTTCAGCTCAGCAATTTGAGGCTGTGGTGAGCCATGATTGTGCCAATGCACTCCAGTCTGGGCCACAGAGAGACCCTGACTCAAAAATGATGATAATAATAATAATAATAATAATAATAATAATAATAATAGAATTGCGAATGATTCCTCTCTCTACTTTTTCTAATACGCCTATAAATATATTTTTTACAGTCATTGTCATCCCCACTAGGAAGTAAACTCACAAATGCAGAAATCTTTTCTGCTTTGTTCACTGAGAAACTCCCAAGTTTTTTTAGAAGACTTCCTCTAGAGTAGTGACAATGAAAGAAAGGTCTCAGGGGAAGGAAAAAGATAACTTTTCCAGGTAACTTAAAAAAATTTAAAGTTGGCCGGGCTCGGTGGCTCAGCCTGTAATCCCAGTGCTTTGGGAGGCCGAAGTGAGTGGATTGTCTGAGCCTGTGGGTTCATGACCCACCTGGGCAACGTGGCGAGACCTCATCTCTAGAATAAATAAAAAATTAGCCAGGAGCGGTAGTGTGTGCCTGTAGTTCCAGCTACTTGGAAGGCTGAGGCGGAAGGATCGCCGGAGCCCAGCAGGTCGAGGTTGCGGTGGCTGGGAGCATGTGACTGCACTCCAGTCTGGGTAACAGAGTGAGACTCCAACTCAAAAAAAAAAAAATTAAAGTTAATATATACAGTCAGGATATGACCTCTTCTCCCCAAGCCCAAGGCAATGAATGGCTCGACCTTTCTCCATTTGTAAATCATTTTCAAGAATTTATGGAGAGCCAGGCTCAGTGGCTCAGCCTGTAATCCTGTGCCTTTGGGAGGCTGAGGTGAGTGGATTGCCTGAGCCCGCGGGTTTGAGACCCGCCTGGGCAACTTGGCGAGACCTCATCTCTACAATAAATCAAAAAAATTAGCCTGGCGTGGTAGTGCGTGCCTGTAGTTCCAGCTACTTGGAAGGCTGAGGTGGAAGGATCACCGGAGCCCAGCAGGTCGAGGCCGCAGTGGCCGGGAGCGGCCACTGCACTCCAGTCTGAGTGGCAGAGTGAGACTCCAACTCAAAAAAAAAAAAAAAAAAAGAATCATTGCAACATGAAAATGTTGCCTTTATTCTAATGGGACTTTAACATTTGCATAAGAAATATGTATTAATGTATTGCTTGTTTAAATACAAGTTAATAAATCCTTTTAGATTAGCGAAAAGTCTACTAAAGACCAATCGTCTGTGTTCTTCCACCCACATCATTTGGTTCCTGTTCTTGTTCTTGCTTAATGTTTGCAAAAACCAAAAGCTCACAGCAAATAAGTGCAAATCCCTGCTGTGCTCTGACCCTTGATCTGCACTAAGGTCACTTGTCCCTCTGACCAGTGTGTGTCTCCATTTTGAAGTGCTTTTTTGTAAGTTGTCACAGCAGTGAAAATGTCTGTCAACTTCTAAGCAAACCATCAAATAACTCAACCTTGTCATTAGCCACTCAGTGTTGTTGTGGCTAGTTAAGTGAAGGACTTCTGTCAAGTAACTTATCTGTATCATTTATCCTAACCGTTCCTTAAAAAGTACTGACAAATGTACAGGGGTTCCTTAAAATGTTGAAAGTTTTAAGCAACATAGCAACATTGAGTTGTGACATGTATAAGCATGGTACTTACAGTGTGGTACTTACAGTGCATGCACGGTGGCTCACGCCTGTAATCCCAGCACTTTGGGAGACAGGCGAGGGAATTGCCTGAGCCCACGGGTTCAAGACCAGCCTGGGCAACATGGCAAGACCTCCACAATAAATAATTAGCTGGGAGTGGTGGTGCATGCCTGTGGTTCCAGTTACTTGGAAGGCTGAGATGGAAGGATCGCCTGAGCCCAGCAGGTCGAGGATGCAGTGGCCTTGAGTGTGGTGCCACTGCACTCCAGCCTGGGTGACAGAGTAAGACACGGATTCAAAAAAAAAAAATGGTACTTACCTTATGTTGGTTTACTCATCCGCATGTCCTCCTTTGGTGCTGGAAAGCAAAGAGCTAAGCGGGCATGAAAAAGATTCAAAACCCTTGTGAGCTAGGCAGAGGCAAGAGCATGGCAAACTGAATCTAAGGAAAAGAATAACAGATTACGCTTTGTAGAATGGAAGGAGGGAGGGAGGGAGGGAGGAAGGAAGAGAAAGAGAGAGGGAAGGAAGGGAGGGAGGGAGGGACAGAGAAAAGAAGGAGGTTGGGAGGGAGGGAAGTAGGAGGGAGGGAGGGAGGAAGGAGGGAAGGAGGGAGGAGAGAGGGAGGGAGGAAGAAGGAAGGAAGAATGGGGTTCGGTGGCTCAGCCTGTAATCCCGCGCCTTTGGGAGGCTGAGGTGAGTGGATTGCCTGAGCCCGCGGGTTCGAGACCCACCTGGGCAAGCAAGACCTCATCTCTACAATAAAATCAAAAAATTAGCCGGGCGCCGTAGCGCGCGCCTGTAGTTCCAGCTACTTGGAAGGCTGAGGTGGAAGGATCGCCGGAGCCCAGCAGGTCGAGGCTGCGGTGGCCGGGAGCGGCCACTGCACTCCAGACTGGGCGACAGAGTGAGACTCCAACTCAAAAAAAAAAAAAAAAAATTACATGTTTAGTCGACAAAATCATATTTGCAAAAAAAAAAAAAAAAGAATAAAGCATTCTAATTGCCTTATCTTGTAGTATGGAAATTTGAATTAAAAAGTGCATAACTTTAAAACTAAAATTAAATTATCTGGGCCATTGGTTATTTTAGATTGAATGACTAATAAACTACCCAGTGGAGTTCATATCTGATACCAGGCACCTCTATATTTAAGCTATGAACAGTATGTAATTTGGATTTAAAATCAAAATGATCACTCTGAAAATCAGAATAAAATGTTTTATAAAGGCATAAAATAGACTGTAAAAAATGCATAAGCATGACATCAGTTATACTTTGATAGTAACATTTTGGGTCATTCTTATTTTTTCTTTTGTATTTCTTTGTTTTTTATACATTTTTCAATAAAATTTGTTATTTTATATTATGAGATAAATATGTTTGAAAAATAATATTTTCATTTGGTACATGCTGAACAATCACAAGTATATAAAAATATTAATTGATACCTCTCAAAAGAGTTTAGACTAGACTTGAGTGTACCAAGATGTTAGCAATGATTGAGATTATCTTTGCATCATGGTACTATGATTAATATTGCTTTTCTTGAACTACTTTGTGTTTTCCAGCTTTCTATAAGAAGACATTTGACCTTTATAAACAACAATTTTTTTAAAAAAAAAGAAAAACTATGATGAATTATAGTTTTGTTGCATTAAGAACAATTGTTGTATCAATATGCAGGATTAATAAGAGATTGTCCAAAAGTTCTCAAGGAATTTTGAAAAAATAATTACCTGCTAATCACAGTATAAAATAATGTAACACATTTTTCAATCTAATAATATTAAAGAACCATTATTCCTTGATTCTCCTTCCTAATACAATACTTATAGTTAGAGGAATTATTTAGAGGAAGGGATTAAATTGACCACCATTTCCTGTCTTTCTTACTACACTGATATAATACCTGAATAATTTACTTAGTCTTTTTTTCTTTGCAGAAAATCCTTTTAATTTATTCACCCTTTGCTCATAAAACATTGTTTTGGTTTGAGATTTGCAAGTGTTAACATTTAAACAGGTGTTGTGAAAAACAAATATAGCCAGGAGATTTAGTCTGAAGATAGTCTGAAGATTTAGATTGATGTCTCAGATTTGTTGTCATAACTGTATAGCTTTCTGGCCTGCAATAAAATCAGTATTGTAATGTTTACAGGATTATTCCAAGGGCTCAAGAGATAAAAATGTATGAATACAATATTAAATTAGGCTACATAATTTAGGATACTTTATTCTCTCAGAGAGAATTTGAAAATGTAAATTATTTCAACATTGTGATATTCATTTTAATAATACTAATAATTAGTTTTCTCAGGTTGGTAAGCAAATCAAACAGGGTCATGTTGTGAAAAATCTTTTTGATATTTATATAACGATGTGAAGTTCTTTTTCTTTATTGTTCATGCTTTTTATTTATGCTTCTCTTATAAGATTTCTTACTCAGCTGTGTTTCAATTAAAGCAAATATTAAAAGATTTTACAGAAAAGAATTTGCTTACAAAGTGCCCTTTATCTACTAGCATTAATTTTACTATTTACCTATCAATAAAGATTTCTGGATGGCAAACTGCTTGATATCAATAAAGACTTTCAGCCGCATTATGGAGAAGGAGGACGTATTCTGGAGATCCGGACTCCAGAGGCAGTGACCAGCATTAAAAAGAGAGGAGAAAGTCTGGGATACACAGAGGGGGCTTTGCTGGCTTTGGCCTTCATCATCATCCTCTGCTGCATTCCTGCTATCTTGGTGGTTTTGGTCAGCTACAGACAGTAAGTATTCAAGGATGCAAAACATGGATAGTTCTCCAAGAAGGCATTGTCAAAAACTAGCTCTGGTAACATGACTTTGAGCTGTAAAATGTTGATGGTGCAACCATTCTGGGATTGCTTTTTTCATCTTGTACCAATTCATCTTTTTCAAAGAAAAAACAATCCAAACTCCCATTACTTTTTTCACAGATGGTTTAATGTTGCTATGTTCCTCATATGTTCTCTTCCAAAAGGAATATTAGCTTAGCTCCTGTAGCTTTGTTTATCCTCTTCTTCAGGTTAAGAGCCACCTAGGGAGAGAAGGTAATAGACATCCCGGGGAAAAAGCAATGTAAGTCATATAAAGATACCCACTTTGCCCCATTCCATGGGAAGGTCTGTAACCTCACTACACTGTTGTAGGTTTTTATCCAGATGGTTAAATTTAACTCTGTGCAGGTGATCACAGTGTTAGCAAAATCATTATAAAAATCATAACATATAATGTGTAATTTTCCATGTGGCTTCTTTTTTCCAAGGTATCCTTGCCAGAGCTTTTATTGTAATATTTGATAGCGTATTCTAGCTGTGCAACTTCTTAATTTCTCCAGTTTCCTACATTCAACTGCATTCACTTACAATATCTATATTTTTTATTTTGCTTAAGTTCTTTAAAGTAGTCAAGTAATTATAACTAATTTAAACATCTATATTTGAGGTAGGCTAGTAGGGTATTCTTTATTTGACACAAGGTATGGGGAAACTTTGTAACAAAGGGTTGCACATTTTAAGAATATCCCTATTGACAATGATTTTTTTAAAAAAGCTGAGGAGTCAGTTAAGAAGATAGATAACCCCGAGCGAGCCAGTAAAAGAAAATATATAACAGACAGAAATAATAATTCATATAATTTTCTTGATATAACAGTAAGAAAAAATAGTAGAACTGCTATCCATCTATTAAAATACCTACAGAGAAAGTACTAAAATAGTCCTTATATATTCTTAAGCTGTATCTTTTTTTTTCTCAAACACTGAAAATTTTCTTTTGAATTGAATAAGGTAAGGCAATTCCAACTCAAAAATCGAAACGTATGCTCTGCATGAAGGCATTACGGAAATATTTTCCATCACAAAAGCAATGTAAAGTTGAAACTATAACATTTAGGTTGATATATTGGAGCCTAATGTATCCTTAGCAAATCAATTAATGTGCTAAATCTGAAGCCTATGAACAAACTTAATACTGGACAAATTGTTTTAAATTATTAAGCCATCAGACAGATATTAATTTTCGTGTTAAATCTACTCTGTATTACCAGTTATCTTTTTCTATTAAACTATTTTTGCAAAAGAGCTTTATTATATTCTGCTAGCAATAAAATCAGTGAGAAAAATTCTTATATTTGGCACAGTATGCAGTGATCAAAACTGAAGCACCTTAGATGTTATGCTCAGTAGTCTGAAATTTAACCAAAAATTAAGACATTAAATATTTTCACATTTTGTAGATGCATTAGGTAAGTCTCTTTTAGTTTGGTAATCAGTTCAGTACCTTATGACTTTATGTTAGTTACTGCTTTTTTATAGATTAACAAAATTAAACAAAATGAATTTTACTCTGCTCATACAGCAAAGTAAAATTCTCATATTTAAAGAGCTAATACTTGTACCTTTAAATTCAGCTTCTAAGTAAGGTAAGAATGATGGCTATTTTTTAATATTATGATGTGCCTTTGAAACTTACAATGAATGGCAAACAAGGAAGCAAATATGAAAAAAGTGTCATGAATGTATTAACCAGAAGTTGGACCTCCCAATTTTAGCTTCAGTTTCAAAGTGAGGCTAAGAGTATAATCAGGCTAGCTGCATGACTCCATTCCTTGAATATTCTTTAAGTAGTGTAAACCAATAAACCAATTATAAAAATCAGATCATCTTTAAGATTCCATTTCTCCATTAGATTTGGAATTCACATATTCATGTTTTAATCCAGTTTTTTTTTTCAATTTCATGTAGTCTATATCTTTACTTTTTGTAATGACTGTTTTAACAGCCTTAATGACTGAAATGGCAATAATAAAGTACTCACTATTTCACTTTCCAAATTGAAATACTTAGTTTCCCCAATATGTCATTAACTCTGTGTTATTATGAGCTTGACCAGTAAATTATTCATGATTTAGGATAAATCAGATGATAAAATATTATGAATGTGGTCTTTCTAATGTAAGCTTTCTCTTTTTTTCTTGCTCATTGCTTTCCCAAACAGGTTTAAAGTGTAAGTATATTTACTAAGATTTTACACTTCAGTTTCGCGTAATATGAAAAGAAGAACCCCAGGTTACATTAATCAAAGTAGTCAGCCTGCCCAGAACCACATATTATTTGTTTTACATTTGTGATAGTTGTGTACTTTTTAGTTTGATATATATAGAATTTTGCTAATTTTATACAACTGAATACAACAAGAATAATGTGAAAAAGTCTGTTTGACTATAGCTTACATCTTTGGAAATCTTAGTATTGGGGAAAGAATCAGTGGCCAGGACATCCAAAAACAGCAGAGTAGCTCTTACATGAGAACTATAGTCATTCCTAGGAATCAAAAGGATATAAAAGGTATCTCAGTCTCCCTTCTGTAAGTGCACACGCACACTTACACAGCCTTCATAAAATAATTTCAAAAATGTTTCAAATTATTCTGAAATTAACTTGTTAAAATAAACAGATTATAAAGAAAAATTATTTATCTTCTATATGCCTCATCTTATGAAATAGATTCATTTAAATAGGTTCATCTTTGGAAACAGATTCATTATCCATCACATTTTTATAAATATTTTTCCTTCTCCTTTTAATATTATCATTTAATTTAATTTGTAAATATATATATATACATACACTGAATTCTACTACTTTTTCAAGGGATAAATATTGTAAAAATTAAGAGAGGATTATATGTTGATGAGGTCTGTGAGGATGCTTTTATACTAGTTTATAAATTCAAATAATTGTGTAAAAATTTTAAGTGGGCTCTTCTGATAACTAGACCTCATTATTAAAAGGTAGCCTATTGATAAGCATTTAACTCTAAAACGAGTTTTACAAGACATCCTTACTTTACTCAAGACGCCAAGCTGAGTGCACCAAGACTGCACGAATTCAATCCGCTTTACCCGCGGCTAAACCAGCAGCGCCTGCCCCTGTGCCAGTGGCGGCGCCCCCGCCTCCACCGCCGCCGCCTCCTCCGGGTGCGCATCTCTATGAAGAACTTGGAGATAGCACAATGTAAGTAGACCTTTCAGGAACTTTGAGAAGTAGTTGGGTTTTAACGAATGCTGTGTGGTGAGTATTTAATTTCAATCTGATGTGGAAATGCAGCTCTCAGCCTACTTGGGCTATTTTATTATATTGTTTTACAGAAAATCGTTGAGATGAGAACCTAAGAAACGTTGAAACATAATAGCCAAAAGCAAACAAACAAACAAAAATAATAGAAACCAAGAAAAGAAAAGACAGTCCTCGCCTGAGCCCAGCAGGTCAACGCTGGGGTGGCTGTGAGCGTGCATGCCACTGCACTCCAGCCTGGGTGACAGAGTGAGACTTCAACTCAAAAAAGAAAAAAAAAAAAAAGAGGAATCTTCAACTTTAGGAGACAATTTCAGAAATACAGTTTTAGATTATATTTAATTTCTCAATTGTAAGGGTCTTGCAGATATTTTTATTTTAAAACTATAAACAGATTCTGAAAAAAAGTCACAATCATAAAATAGTAATTCCTGATTTGAAATCAAAACCAACCCCTATTTAGTCACCAAAACCAACCAATGTGGTTTAAAATGATAGAGTTTTGAAAGATGCTATTTTTAGGACATTATGTAATATAGCAATTAATATTTGAATGAAAACAAGGAATATGTGTATTAAATTCCCAAGACCTTAGAGAATATCCTTTTCATTATATTACTCATAGGCTGCTATGCGTGCCCCTACACTGTTTGAAATTTGTAAGCAATTTTAAATCTTACATTTTTGAAAAAGACTGTTAACTGCTGAAAGACCTTACAACTGTTTCTATATTGATGCCACTCTCAGAATCTGATTCCTTGTGGTGATGTTTCATTAATCCATATTCTAAAAATTCAAGAGTAATGAACAAGGATATGATACATAAAATAACCAAGGATATTATAAAATTCTGAATATGACAATTACTAAATAAATCTAGGAAACCTTTGATTAACTGGAATTTGATGGAGTAGTGGAACTAAAACTCGTTCTTATATGGGATATTAGTAGCATTTACTAGTAGGAATAAAGCAAGCCTCAAAAAATCATAAAATTCACTTTTCAATGGAAAAAGTGGTTTTAAGCAGACATTGTAATATTTACCATATTAATAATATTATACAAGGTTATATTTAGGATAGTTTTAATAATGTCAAAATGATTTTAACACTTATTTTAATATCACAGATGAATTTAATAAAACATGACATTCTGTTTCCAAAATAATAACATTATACTGCATTCAGACTTTAAATATATATATATTTTTCACTTTTTTCATAAATGGGAAATGATGGTTTCTTTTTAAATTACTGGTGAATGTAGGAATTGAGCCAATATGATTTGATTCTATTTGATTATGTTAACTACCTCTCTCAAGCAAAGATCTTTAAAAACTAAAAAAAGATGCATAAAGTTAAATTTATATATGAAATGTTTATACATGAAATTAATGAAGGATACACTTTATATTCATTTTAATTTAATTAAAACAGGTGTGCAGTAACATCATCTGGAATCAATACAGTTTGATGGTGGTAATTTTCAAATAGCAACTCATAAGAATACTTTTACATATTATAAAATTTTTACATATTGCCAATTGTAGTAGATTTAGTGGAAGATTTTGCAATTGCAATATATGCATTTATTGAAATATTTTAAGTTCTACATATCTATTTATTTTATCTTTAAGAAATGTTTAACTTATCTATTCAAAGTTTCTTACAGGGATTGCAACCATAAGTTACTAGAAAATTATTCAGCTTCACATGAATTATTATCAATTATAATAAAGAGAAAAAAATCAAAGGTCATTTTGAAAAAAATTCACAAAGTAACAACTTCATATGAATTCAGTAATTTACTTTGCAGTTATCATCATAGTACTTGCATATTTACTTTCTCCCAAACAAAATATATGTATAAGTCAAAAAAACAAATTTTTTTGCACTAACCAAATTTTTAGAGTTAGGTTATAGAAGCAATTCTTAGAATCTCATCTATAACTTTTATTTCAGCTTTGAAAACACACCATGTTTATAGAGGTGAATTTTACTTATGTGTAGTAAATAGATTGTTATATATAATTTTATATGATAAGACATTCAAATAAGTACCATTTAATTATAACTAAAACATTATTAAATGCCATTTGTATTAATAAATACAAAGAAAATATTAAAACATGCATTTTCTTTTTTGGGTACATGCTAAGTGTTTAATGCAAGTTCCTGCTAGTATTTTCACATTTGTCTTAAATTAACTATAGTTAAAACTTTTCTTTTTCTATCACATGTTTTCTCTTTCTCACCTGTGGATACATAGGCATAAGTAAGTAAATAATATCACTCTAATAGAAGAGCATTAGAAAAATAGATGCAATAGAATAGATTAAGTGCTATTTTGCCGTATATACAGTGATCTTCATCTTTTACCATGGAGTCATTTACTTTTAAAAGGAAAGTTTTATCTTCTACATCCAATTTTCTTTTCATGGCATGAGCTTACAACAAATGTTTCCAGTGATAGTATGTGTCTTCTGAGAGAGGTTTCAAAGTTCTCCTTTTTTAAAAAAAAATTTTAAATTAAAATATTCTTAGATTTATTTTGAACAAAAGTGACGTGATATCATTATACCTATCTTTTTTCCTCAAGAAAAATCAAATCAAGAAGAAATTTACACAAAACAATGACCATACACTATCAAGTCCAGAAATTCCTGCCAGATTTTTAAAAGTGGTTTTTGAAGATTAGGAAAGATAAAAGTGTTTGCTCTCTGTTTAATCCAAATTGTCTGTTCTTTCTGAATTCTTCAGGTAGTCTTGATACTCCAGGTCCACCTGTGAGAATTCTTTCTTGAAGTGTGTAACTTTGCCAAAGGACACATTAACAACTTTGGCTTTATGTATCATTTTATTGCCTAATCAATCACCCTATTTTTCAATATAGCTATTTAATTTTTATTCAGAATATTTCTCTTTTATTTCATTCCTGCTAAGTGGGTAAATATTAAACATTAACTAAAATAAATGTTTGTTTTGGGGGCTTAAGAGTAAAACCTAATGAGAACTATTCAAAGGCATGTATCACCCAATCTTACTTGGAGAAGGGTCCAAATGCTTTCATTAGAAGCACTTTATTTGAGCTTTTGATGCATTATTTATGACTCACAGCCACACATGACTCAGTATCTATGCATGAGTAAATCATTCTGTGATATCAAAATAATGTTATTTTAACATATTTTCATTAATGCGAGTCTTGATTAAAATTTCATCCAGATTATATTCTGTGAAAATATCAATAACTCTTCTTCTGATTAGTATTACTTCATAATGTCTTAACATTAATTAAGCATAAAATTTAAACAGAAGAAAATAATCCCTGTCAAGATTCTAGAACCAATTCACTTTCTCAATTATGATTTAGAACTCAGTAAGAAAAGCATTCCCAACTGTTTTAGGGATTTTAATTCTTTTAATCTGGAGAATAGGATAGCCCTTTCTGTATTATCCTGAAAATTTTGTCACATATAAGTGATTAGCTCTAGGATAGAATTACTGAAATGAGAGATAATGAACAGGTATTTAATCAAATACAGCTAAGCAACTTTTATGCATACCAGGCAGCCTTGAGCATCCTCAAGCAAGGCAAAGTATATGAAATTAATAGCCAAGATGCCGGTCTTCAGTTTGAAAAATTGTGATTTACACATGAGTGAACTGTTATGTGTGGATATGGCTACTTCACTGTATCAAATTAACAAAATGAAACAAAACCAAAAGACACAGAACACCCCCAAAACAAAAAATACTCCCCCAAAACAATCTAGAAATTGACACTTTGTTTTTTAATCATAATTTATCATTCTACTCACAACTATGAAGATTTTTCTGCCCTGCCTTTCTGAGAATAGGTACTTGTAAGTAATATCTTGCTTCAGTAGATTAGTGTTGTTTGTCCTATGTTTTGAAGTAGTTATGAGAACCATAGAAACATCTTTCTCTTAAAAGCTATGTCACAACCTGTTTCCTTACATTTCATTATCTTCTTTTCTTTCAAGTCTTTTCCTTCTCTACCATTTTCAACAAAGCAGGGGAAATAACTCAGTCTCAGAAGACAGAAAACATCAAGACGTGATGCCCTTTTCTTCCAATTCAATTGAGGCTCACAAGCCAGCTCATGTAGACGGATCACTTAAAGACAACCAACAGAAATCTGCAAGAAAATTCACATTTCTATCTGATGAGGACGCCTTAAGTACCCATAATCCCCTTCATAAGGGAAATGTAGGCCAAAGAGCCACACATTTAGACTTTTCACTGAGAACAGATTTTGTAGACCCATTTTTACCCAAAACAGGAGCCAAGAGTGCATCTCTGAGGAGCCCAAGAGAAAAGATTCAAAGGTTGTGGAGTCAGTCAGTCAGCTTACCCCGGAGACTGATGAGGAAAGTTCCAAATAGACCAGAAATCATAGATCTGCCACAATGGCAAAGCACCAGGCAGAAAGCCGAAAATGATAGTTCCGAAAATCATTCAAACAAAAGAGGTAGCAGCAATCCTTTGCTTATAAATGAAGATGTAAATTTACCAGAGAAAGAGGAAGTAAGGCAAGGTGATACACTGATTATAAAAGGAACAGAACAGTTGAACAGAACATATCTCTCTTCAGTCTCTTCATTTTGCTCTCCCAGGTCTTCCTTCTCCTTCTCTACCTTGCCAACTGTCTCAAGAACTGTGGAGATCAAATTAGAACCTAATGTCGTCACATCTCCTGCTGCCTGTTCTTTGGAACCTTCTCCTCCAAGACCTTGCTTTTTAAATTCTCCACTCTCTAGGAGAGAGACGCCCACTTGTTTGTTAGCCAATGAACCCAAAACAAACATTTTTGACAATTTTTCCAATCCATCAAGCATCTCGCCTCCTCCCTCTCCCTCTTTTCCTCCTCCTCCCCCTCCTTCTTCTCCTGCTCCTCCTGCTCCCCTTCCTGACCTTGCTCCTTTTTCTTGTTCCCGTTCTCCTCCTTCTTCTGCTATCCCTCCTCCTTTTCCGCCTCCTCCACCTTATCTACTTTCTGTTCCTACTTCTGTTCCTGCGACTTCTACACCTCTTTTATCCTCTCTTCCAACTCTTCCTCCACCACCTCCTCCTCTTCCTTGTCCACTACCTCCTTCAGCTTCATTTCTATCCGCAGAGTGTGTTTGCATACCAGCTATTAAAGGCACTACCAACATGACGTCTGCCAAGGAAATTAACTCCTCTGTGACACAGCTATCAACGTCAACAGCAGTGTGTCATGCAGACCCTCAAAGGAAACCAAAAGGCATCCTCAGACATGTTAAAAACTTAGCAGAACTTGAAAAGTCAGTAGCAAACATGTACAGTCAAATAGAAAAAAACTATCCACGCACAAGCATCTCAGAACTACAAAGTGTTTGCCCTTCAGAGGTAACAAATATGGAAATCACATCTGAACAAAACCAGGAGAGTCTGAACAATATTGTCGAGGGAATTGAAAATCAATCTTACAGTCAATCTACTTCACTGTAATGCTGTTTTTCATATTTTAATAGGGCAAGTCTTTTACTGATCATAATCTTCAAGTTGAACATCAAATCTGAACGTCGAAGAAGATTCTATTCTTTTACCCCAAACTCAATGCAATGCAGTTTTTCCTCATTTTTAATTAAAAAAATTAACCTCATCATTACTAACTCATATGATAGCTGTACCTTAATTTTTTAACTACAAAGTAGCATTATTTGTCCTACATTTATTTAAAAAGTAAGTAATTTAAATCTATTTTTAATGGGAATATGTGGGCATGAAAGTTAAATATCCAACATAAACCAAAAGCATGTCTATCATGTTGATGCAGTGACTTTTGTATTTATTTTTTGATCATAGTTTTATATGAAAGTTCCAAGAAAAAAGCAGACTGTAAGAAATAAGCTAAAGTGATAGCATAGGTTCTGTTGCTTTCTTGAAACCTATGTATTTGGCAAAAAGAAATACTACCAAAGTAAAATGTTATGTAACTAGGAATGTAGGGGATGACATACATAAGGTATTTCAAAATAAATCCCAGGTGCTATAATATGTAGTCGTATGTTTTCTTATAAAAAACATCCTTTACTCTGGCTTGCTTTTATCTTACTAGTATACTTATGGATTTGATAAATATTTTACTTTATTCAACTGCTGTCTTATTCTATTTATTTCTCATTGTGTTTTCCCTTTTCCTCTTTATAATGGAAATAAATTTTGAGTTTTTGACTTTTGTAAAACATTTCTTGTTCCAACAGATGTTTAAAGTGCTATATAAGTTTGCTTGTTCACATTATTATATTATCTTCTTAATTATAATTTTATCACAAGTCTCCTTTAAAAATATTTATTTATCTTCAGTTTAATAAATAAAATACAATGAATATTTGTTGAATTATCATCAGGTTTATATAGATCTGTGCTCTTTATTTTAGACAAAGAAGATAAAAATGTATACTCTGGGAAGACATTGCTATAGTGGGAGTAATTGTTCTAGTATCTTAGAGCTCAGTTTGCTAAATTTTTAACATCATCACCTAAGCTAAGTACTATCTTCTTACCTTCTTTAGGAAACCTGCACTTAAAATGAACTTAATTTGAGCTCAAATAGTTAGGCACATAGATAGACAATAGGTAGATAGATAGATATAGATAGATAGATAGATAGATCTATGCACATAGATATATGACTAGATAGATGTATTTATGTACATGTATCTATCTATCTATCTATCTATATGATACTACATAATGTCAAATATATAATATGTGATCACCAAGTAATTGCTTTGCTTTTTCCCATGAAATACATAGAATAAATTTTCTTTACTGGAAATTCTCATTTTGAAAACCAGCATAGTTATTTGTTTTACTTAAGAGTTATAATATTTTAGAAGATATATGTCTTCACATAGAAAGATACAATTCTGAAATACAGGCCAAAGTCATGCTTGGTAATTACTATTGTAAGCATACAAGTGGAGAGCCCTAAAGTGAATTATTTCAAATATTTTGTTCAACCCTTATATTATTTGACATTTCTTCAAGAATTTGATCTGGCATTCCTAGTTAATAAGATCAGATTTTTAAAATCTGTAAGTCTAATTATTTTTTTTGTAGCCCATCTGCTTCAGATTCTTTTCATCCAAATCAAGAGTAATTTCTTTCTTGGGGTTCTTGAACATGATTTTTTTCTCTCTTTCACTGAAAAACTTCAGTTGGAGTTTTTGTTGGCAGCTGGTCATATGCATGAGAACTTGTGCTATTTGGCGGACTCTGACAAGGTATTATTCACAATTGTGTAAGACTTTAATGTGAGTGTGTGTTTTTTAAGTTGACTCTTACCAACTTCCTGCAAATGTATAGTTTAGAAGTTCTTGATAATCTCTAAATAATGACAAAAGAAATATTATGATATCCAAATAATATTTTTGTGAAAACACCTATACATAGCCTTATTAAATTGTTATATTACCTTTTTTCTATAATATTTTTATGGTATCTGTACAATCTGCAAGTTTTATCAATACTCTATACTAGTCAAATGAAAAATATATACTCGTGTTTTATATTTAATTCAGTCTTTTTTGATTCATTGTATTTGGAGTTTCCTGACATCATCAGAAAAATCTGTTAAAATATCTTCTATATAACACGTTTAAATATTATTTGAGTATACAAGCCTAAATATTCTTCCTCTTCTCAATGCATAACTCCCCATAACCTGGCAACCAACCTCTGGAAGAAGAATATCTTTTTCTCTAGATTTATCATGATCCAATTAGCACATAAGAAATAATTATTACTAGATACCTTATTTCATGACATAGCAAGATCACCATACACTTGTTTTTATTGTTAAAAGTAAACTGTAATACATGCAGATGGTATAAAATGAATAATTAATACTCGCTGGTTTCAACTGCAGAAAAAGACGCATTAATATTATATGAACTGGTTTTATAAATACCAAAAGTCATGTTTTGAAATTACACAGATAATGATAAATAGTGATTCTGTTATGTGCCTCTTTCAATAACTTTCGGCCTCTGAGCTAAGACAAGTAATGCTCAATAACCAAATAAAAGGACAAAAATGTTAATGGAAACAGTATTGTTTATCAATTGATATTTGATTTTCCACATTTATGAAAAATATTGCTAATAAAAGGAGTCAGTTGAAATATTCTAAAAAATAAAGTCTATATTTGGTTTAATATTTGATATTTTAATATTTGTTACAAGGTATGTGACTCGATTATCACTTTAAAACCTATATACAAGCTTCCTCTCCTTTAATTCTATCTAATTTAACATTTGAAAATGTCTAAATTTTTAAAGGCCCTCAAAGTATTATCATTATTATATATATTGGCAGAACCATATAAATACTCTGTGAAATTTACTACAGAACCATTCCAAATAATAAAGATTAAAAGCAAGCATTGTATTAATTTTATTTGAAGCAGCTTCAGTGTACAGTGTATTAACCACTTAAGATTCTTTCTGATAAACAGATATCTTGTGAAAGCCTAGAGATTTAAAAAAAAAATTTTACACCGATTTTTTGTTGGACTTTGAGAATTATGCATGTACCTCTTAATAATGGATCTTCAATACACTTGTTTATTAATTCTGCAAAACATGGTTGATAGCATCTGTTTAGCATTTTAGATAATCTTTTGATAAGTAATTAATAAATAGAAAATTTTTATTAATAGCGATACTTAATTTTGAAAATTCTATACTCTTTTTCCTTTCCAAAGTACAGTTGAAGAGCCATTTTGTGGCTCATGAACTTTATAAATATTTATGTAATATTGAATATTTGGCTAATATATTTTTAAAAACATTTTTACTTTATTTCCAATAATGTAATTGGTTCTTAAAGAAGTAGTTTGCATTAATTATTTTTAGAATCAAGTTAACAAAAACAGAAAAAAAATCTTAAAATCATTTGGAAGAATATATTCTAGTCAAGGAGATACATTTCATCCTTATTTATTGCATTCCTCATGTATAAAACACATCTCTTCCTCCAAGGAGTATCTTATATGTATCAAGACTTGTGTAGGACAGAGATCTTGTAGAATATTTGTTTAGACTAATTGATAATAACAGAGTCAAAGTTATATTGTTACACACTTTTGAGATAAAAAATAGATGTTGAACGTTTTGTTATCATATAGAATGAGGATCTGTAATGATCATTATTTTAGAAATGCAGGCATGAAGCTCTGATGATACAGTTTTGATAATATCACAAAATATATTTTCCACTGAGATAGTTTTTGTAAAAATTTCCTTCTCAGCTTTTCTCTGATTTTTTTTAAGAAGCCCTTATCTATAAATTTATTTAATATGAAAATCCAAGATGTTTAATACTTATTTCTTTATTTCTGCCTTGCAGGAGAGGTTATACATCAGAGGTAAGGGCCTTATGGTGCTATATCAAGCTTACAAGGAAAATATGTGTGTGATAGGCAAGACTAGTGTACATTCTTTTGAAACTAGCTTATTTTTCCTTATTCCATTAAACACATATATTTATGTTGTGTTATTTATTTTCTTTTTTTTTTTTGAGTTGCAGTCTCCCTGGGTCACCCAGATTGGAGTGCAGTGGCCGCTCCAGGCCACCGCAGCCACGACCTGCTGGGCTCCGGCGATCCTTCTGCCTCAGCCTTCCAAGTAGCTGGAATTACAGGCGCGCGCTACCACGCCCGGCTATTTTTTTCTTTATTTATTGCAGAGATGAGGTCTCGCCTGCCCAGGTGGGTCTCGAACCTGCGGGCTCAGGCAATCCACTCACCTCAGCCTCCCAAAGCGCGGGATTACAGGCTGAGCCACGGAGCCCGGCCTTATTTTCTTTTATAGATATTGCTTTCTCATCTTAAGGTTTTTAAGTCTGTTATTCATTAGGAAAACAAAGCTCAATTGCTTACCTTTTTAACGATAAATTTCCTTTGTCCTGAATTACTATTACTCTATATTGTGACATTCCCCCAACTTGTTTCTCCAAAGCTATAAATATAATTTAGACACTGTACGATTACTTAGCTTTTGTTCTTTTTGCCAGTCCAAGACTCCATTCTTTTACTATATTAAAACTTGGGATCTTAAAAATTGAAAAGAGAATCAGACTAGTAAAAAGTTCTGGATTTTCTATCGTGTTAGTTAAACTCTCAGTCTGCAGAGAATATACTGAGTAGTCTGGTAAATAATATTTGGCTAGCAATACCGCAAGTGATGTTATCAATGAAGTCATTGTGAACCTACCTTGATTTAGCATACACCTTCTTTGCCATGTGTATGTCCTAATTGTATATTATCTACTTGGTTTTAGATTATAATGCATAAATCCTAGATCATGTGAAAATTAAGTTAAATGCTTCTATAAATAACTGGTTTTCAGGGATGCTTATATTAGATTACAAATTGAGTCAGAGTATCTTTAAAGTAAACTTTCTTCCTCTTTAAATGAATAATATAAATAGACTAACTCACAAGTGTATTATCAAAATGCTATTCCTTTAGTCAAATTGTCCTATTGACCAATTTGAACACATGGTTTTTGTTCTGACATCTTGCTACCTATCTTTCCAATGCTTACTTTAAGGTATGTGTGGTTTAACTATTTTCTTCCAAAGAATTGATAACACAAAATTTTAATTGTATAACTCGTTCCCTTCTGGTTAAGGTCTATGTTATAATGAAATAGACCAGTAGAGACTGTGTTTCCTTTAAATAGGTGCAAGTGAAAGAAGGAAGTGGTAGGAGGCAATTCCCACTAAATCTGAAAATGAACAGTTTTCTAAATCACAAAAGACTTTAGGAAAACATGCTTAGTACTTTAATGCAACAATTCATATTTTGCTAAGGAATAAGAGGAATGGGGAACATGTCTTAAATATGATGAATGCATTACAATTATATCATTATGTGTATTCCACCCTTCTTCCCAATGAACCTGAAAATATTTAATATGACTGGAGAGAAAAAAAGAGGGCGATTAAAAACAAGGTTAAATTTGCTAAAAATAATTGTGTGACACTTAAAGTACTTTTAGAAACATAAATAACTATTTATACCATGAAGCTAAAACAAAAATATTACAGATTCCTGTTTATTAAGTTTATTAAATCATTGTTAATGAAAACAGTGGTAAAATTAAAACAAATGAATGATTTCATGTTACAATATAGTTAACCAAAATGTTATTTAATGTTTTGGTAGCTATCACAAGATTAATAAACCATAATCCCATGGAAACCAGTTTTAAGCTGTCGCCTTTTTTTTCTTTCTTCTCAATCATAATCTATCTTTTCCACCTGAATTATTTTCTAAATCTTTTTCTATTTTAACTTCCTTTGGCAGCAACAACAACTGCTGAGGCCTTCTCTTCTTAAACCAGAGGTATCAATTTTCATTTTCTATTCATCCTCACTGAGTCTTTACAATACTTTTATGTGACTCTAAAACCCACCTGACACGTAGCAGAGTGGGTGTCTGAACATGGAATAATTGTATAAGAGAGTAAAAGGTGCTTTCAAATTAAAATATTTTTTTTTAAAAAAGAAACCAACATATCTTCTCTCCATGACTTGCTGGTGGCTCAAATTCCAAATTTTTAGCTTCATTGTCTAGTAATTAGACAAATAAGGCCTTTGCTTCTAGTTTTAAAAACAGCCATCATTGAATGATGCTACTCGTCTTAGTGAATCTGAATTCATCAGATCCATTTCTGGGATCAGATTTATATTATGCAAAGTTAAAAGAAAAAATGCTGACATCTGTACTAAAATATCGCTTCATGTGATTCAAAATACTACCTTGAGAAATATGTTTATTTCAAATTGTCTAAGATGTTTTCTTCTTCAATGTGAAAAAGATATTGAGTTATTTAATAAATTCAGAGTTATATAATAAATACATATATTTTTATTTATTTATTATGTTTCTATACTGTCAAAAGTTAAAAAATAAAAATGAGAAAGTTTTAAATATTTTTTCCTTTGGCAGATTTGGTACTATAAAGCTACACTTACGAAATTTTTATTCTTTTTCCTTAAGCACAGAATCTTAACTTTGCTAAAGAGAGACATTTCTTGGTTTGAATTTATTCCCCATAATCTGGAGCTCAAGTGGCAGAAATTTTCAACTTTTATCAGATTTTTAGTATCAAAAATTTCCATGAAGAGGGCTTCATAAACAACTGAGTTAGAAAACTCAGAGTTAAAATCCAAATGTCAATTATTGGATTCAAGACCTCAGTCAACTTATGCATCCTCCTGAACATCAATTTCATTGTCTAAAAAATATTAGCAGTGATATAGAAAGGATAAGTTTCTAACTCAGACTAGAATGTAGCAGGAAGAAATTCAGTAAATGTTAGTTACTATTGTTTTTGTTTGTATCTGTATAAATGTTTGTGATAATAAGATACTAAGTTAATACTTTGTCTTCTCTGTGGGATAAGCAAAAGTAAATTTTAAAATTAACATTATATGTTTGATCTACCATATATTGCCTTTTACTATGTTACTTTACATGATTTTCTAAAATCTCAGTTTCAACAAGTAAAGGAATGTTAACAGGGACTATGTAGAGCTGCAAAACGAGCCAGCATAACATTAACTGTTTAGGTTGACTCCTTAGAAATCTTACTGGTTACCAAGTCCTACTTAATTTTTTTTTTTTGAGTTGGGTCTCATTCTGTCGCCCAGGCTGAAGTGCAGTGGCATGCTCACGGCCACCTCAGCCTTGACCTGCTGTGCTCAGGCGATCCTTCCACCTCAGCCTCCCAAGTAGCTGGAACTACAGGCACATGCCACCTCATCCGGCTAATTTTTTGTGTGATTTATTGTAGAGCCGAGGCCTCACCATGTTGCCCAGGCTGTTCTCAACAAAACCCCAGGCTCAGGAAATCCTCTCGCCTTCGCCTCCCAAAGTGCTGGGATTACATTTTATTTTGAAGGGATGATGCCCTGCTCATCATTCATGGGTAGTATACGCATCCAAAAGTTACCCTTCAAATTGTTATCTTCTGTTAGTTCACATTCCTCTTAACTCAGAACATCACAGTGACTGATTTAATCAAGGACTATCTTACTTCTTACTGAATTCCCTGGGCTCCTATAACCACCCTCTTTACCTTTCTTATATTTTTAAAATAATTGATGATAGATATATTTTGTAGCTAGCAAGAACTGAGTATTATTCTCCCTCAATAATTTAAAAAAAAAAAACCAAACAATGTCTCTAAAGGAAATACTTTGATTCTAACTTCTAAAATCTGAAATCTACTCAGAGGCATTATTTATTCATAAATATTTACCTAAAAATTTATTTTCTATTCTTTATTATTACCAAATGTCGTGAAAATTCTACTTCAAAATCATCTTAAGTTAGTTTCTCAGTTTCTGTGTGTATTAAATTAAACATGCTTTGGTCAAGCAATTTAAAAATATAAGTTATGAGATTTTTTTTCATTTAAAACAGTATCATTATATTGAGTTTTAGATGCTTCAAAAGTCTAAGGTCATCAGTATGAAACATATTGTTTTCTAAAGTCATTATTTTGAATAACTTAAATCTAGATTTTAACTTAATCTCAATTTCTTTCTCATCTTTCTTAACCTCATTCCTTCCCCCACCTCAACCTTTCTGTGATATTTTTTTTTTGTCAAGATGAAATCTATACCCATAAAAATGTGGAAATCATGCCGTACAGATAGATGAATTTTTGCAGAATGCACATGACTAGCTCTTCAGAAGTCCCTCCTGTGTCAATCCAGATATTAGTTCTGTTCCTCTAACCACTCATATGACTTTGACACAGTCTATTTTTGAAGTTTGTATAAGTGTAATAATACAGTATGTTTTATTTGTATCTAATCTTTTTTGCTCATAATCTGCTTGGGAGATTCATCTTTGCTGGTGTGTTATGTAGTAGTGTGTTTCTCTCATAGACTTTTGCATTGGTTCCACTTTTTGGCTGTTATGGATCATTTGTTCCATTCATAAATGTACATATTTCTGATAGGCAAATAATTATAAATTGAATTCGTGTTAAAAACTGGTATGCATATATTTTAATGCAATACTATTGACAAACATTTCTGAAGGGGTTTTTCTAATTCATAATCTCTCCAGAAGTGTCTCAGAATTTGAGTTGTTCCTTATCCCTACCAATAAGTGTTATTACTAATCTATTTATTTATGTTTTTATTTTGGTCATTCTGGTGAATAAGGTATATTAGTTTTAACATCAAAATTGGACTTCTCTACAATAGGTTAATAAAATATATGTAAACTGCAAAGTCATCAGGTAGTATATTAGTATAGTGGAGGTATTACAAACTTCAATAACTATGGGATTTGGGGAAGTAATGTAAGTAAATGGAGTTTATTAGATGCCAAATAATAGCGAATGAGATACTCCATAGTGACTATGGGTGTGGATGAAGAACAATGTGGTTAGGGATACTGCCATAACCAGGAGCAAACGTGCTTGTTGCAAGGAGTATCCAACCAACTAGATTCTCAGTTGTAAAGACATGTCAAAATATGCACTTTGGGAGGTGGAGGCGAGAGGACTGCCTGAGCTCAGGGGTTAAAAATCAGCCTGGGAAACTTGGCAAGACCTCTTCTCTACAATGATAGATAGATAGATAGATAGATAGATAGATAGATAGATAGATAGATAACTGGGTTTGGTAGCACATCTCTGCAGTTCCAGCTACTTGGAAGACTCGTCGAAGGATTGCCTGAGAGCAGAAGGGTGAGGCTGCAGTAACCATGAGCATGTGACTGCACTCTAGCCTGGGTGACAAAGGGGGACTATGACTCAAAACAACAACAGCAACATCATCAACAACAACAGATGTAAAATTATGATTCTGTATTGCTATCATTTTATTTTTCAAGAGAAACCAAAATCCATACTTTGGGTGGTATTTCTGATTAAAATTGTTGACAACTAATTTAAATTTAAAAAACAATATTGCCCAAACCAAGCACAACAGGGGCCATTGTCCATATCTATGATGTGGACTGTAAATTTTCTCATTTTTTTAAGTGATGCATTTATGCCCTTAGAAGAGAACGTTTTTTTTTCCTCCAGACTCATTACTATACAGGGATCGACAAAATTAATTCTTATAAATAATAGATGATATTAGAAATAAATATCAATCCATTTTTCTGTGGGAACCTATGCTTTTTTCTTGCTTCATTGCAAAATTAGTTTGGTTACCCTTTTGACATTTAATCTGCTGCTTAACATGTTAAAATAGAATTTAAAAGAGGAATGTAAGGACATTGCATTTAATAGTTATTGAAAACTCTTTTAACATGTACGTCTCAGGGAAATTTCTTTCTGTAAGAGTTGAGCTTAACAAAAATCGATATTTTTTTAGTTCAGAACTGGAAACTTGAAAGGGCCTCTAACAGACTTCCTTTTTTGTTTTTTCTCTCTGAAAAGCCTTACATTTAGAATTAGCAATATGTTTTAAAATGTACTCATATTTGGGGAAAATCACACATTAATGTAAATTCTTATAAATTTATAAAATTTTTGTCAGATGATTTTATTGAAACAGTTTTAATGAATGGAAGAACACTATGTACAAGACAACTGTCAGTGAGAAGATGGAAATATGCTGAAGATAATGTTATAATTTTTCTCAAAGATAAAGTCATTTACTAATGAATATAAGTTAAAATAGATTAAAGTATTAACTGTTTATTGGTAATTTTAAAAGACATCCAGAGACAACTGAAAATGTTCACCTACAATTTAATAGATTTACCATTAGGAAAAAATTACTTTTCCCCCCTCAGACCTGAAAACATGTACTTGTTTTGTATAAATATTTACAGCCACTTGTAATTTGTTATTTTAAGTACTCTAACTAACACTTTTAATTTAAGTTATTTTCTCAAGAGTATTTCAAATTCTAGGTGTCAAAATCTGATTTTGAGTTGAAGTGTGTTAAGAATTTGTTTTCAAATGCAGTTTCTTTTTTTGAATAATAGGAATTATCCATGGAATCTGGAATTGATCCTGGCCAGGAATATGGACAAGATTATTACAGTTATGAGCATGGGTACATCTTCAGATTTTTTATTCAGAATCTTACTGTAATATTTTATTAATAATAGGGAGTTATTGAATTATCATTACTAACATTTGTTTTTAAATGTCATTTCATTAGTTTAATACCTGAAAATGAGTGATATGTCTAGCTTTAATTTCTATCAAGTTTTAATACTTTTTACTATATTGAGTTCTGTATTGATGTTTTATATTGACATTGATTGCAATTCTAGAAATGTGGTAAAATTATTCAAGACCATTTAAACAAGAAATATAAGTCAAACATATTTGCTCAATTCCTGAATTCATCATTTCTTTCATATGATATGTATAACATTTTATCCAATCAGTCAGCCTAAAGTTTTGCCTAAGTGCAGTTAAGAAACAGAAAACATACTTCAGAAAGCAGAAACAAGCATTTCAAAAGTCATTTATACATATACAAATTAACCACTTTCAAAATATACAAAAGAAAAATGTAGTGACCATCACAGATCATGTTTGAAGCAAAATTTTAATGTAGAGACACAGACTTTATGTTCTAAATGAGCTAGTTACTTAAAAAAAAAAAAAAAAAAACTATTTTGTGTCCTAGCTTCTTCGGCTGATTGAGAAGCAATATGCCATTTTCTTCATTCTATCTTTTCCCCAAAACTTATATCTGAAATAACTCAACTCTCTTTATTGTTATTCCAGGATACCATGATGGCAAAAATCATTGGTCATCAGGTAGTAGTACTTTATAGTTTTGTAACTAATTTGCAAGGAGTCTAGTAGGTGCCGTACAAATTTCTGTTGACTGAATGGTGGAGAAAAAGAAGAAAAAGGAGGCCATTCATGGTAGATTCTATACAGATCACATGACAAAATGTTAAAAGTTGTTAGTTTATATTACAGGTATGAAATGCCTCAATATGGAAGTCGCCGTCGATTGTTACCACCAGCTGGACAGGAGGAATATGGGGAAGTGGTTGGTGAAGCTGAGGAAGAATATGAAGAGGAAGAGGTAATTACTATAATTTTATTAGGTGAGGTAATATTCCAAGAATAGTGGTTTTTAGCCCCATATGCCTAGCAGGCTATAGAACACTTCAACTTTCAGAAAGTCTATTCATTTAGTACTTGTTTTCTATAGACTTTTAATAATGCAGACCATCTTTTTGCCTTGACTGTGGAGGAAAATTAATTTTAACTAGTTTAGTTTATTTCCTTCCATAAAATTTTAAACATTTGGAAAAAAACTACAGTAAAATTTATGTTTTCTAAAATTCTCATGTGGCTGTGTAAAGATAGTATTATAATCAAATACATTTTTTAAATTCCGCAAAACAATGGTTACTTTTTTGATACTACATGATTTAGCAGAACTAAAAATAATGAAAAAGATACAGGCTCCATTGTTCAATTATTAGAGAAAAATGAAATATTTTCACTAAGGTTTTGAAGACATTGTGTAATTTATGTTTAAATTAGTATGAATCAGCTAGGCACGGTGGCTGATGCCTGTAATCCCAACACTTTGGTAGGCCAAGGAGAGAGGATTGCTTGAGCCCAGGAGATCAAAACCAGCTTGGGCAACATAGCGAGACCTCATCTCTAAATACCAAAAAAAAAAAAAAAAAAAAACACAAACAAACAAATAAATTAGCATGAGTTATTTCTATCAAACTCTTGTACTTTGCCTACAATATTTATCTGGCAAATATACTAAACCACAACAATAACAAGTGAATGTCACTGTAGCTTTAAATTGTGCAAATTTTAATAAAACAGTCAAATTTTGTATAAAGTATGATAAACTATCATATTTCCTAGATCATTTACAATTCTTCTACTATAGTTAAAGGAAATACATAATGCTATTAAGAAAAGTCAAGGTAGCTGGGCTTGGTGGCTCAGCCTGTAATCCCACGCCTTGGGAGGCTGAGGTGAGTGGATTGCCTGAGCCCGCGGGTTTGAGACCCGCCTGGGCAACTTGGCGAGACCTAATCTCTACAATAAACCAAAAAATCAGCAGGGCGTGGTAGCGCGCGCCTGTAGTTCCAGCTCCTGGAAGGCTGAGGCGGAAGGATCGCCGGAGCCCAGCAGGTCGAGGCTGCGGTGGCTGGGAGCGGCCACTGCACTCCAGTCTGGGCGACAGAGTGAGACTCCAACTCAAAAAAAAAAAAAAAAAAAAAAGAAAAGTCAAGGTATAGGAGAGGGAAGAGGCAATGATTATTATTTTTTCTTTGATCTAAAATGCAAAATAAACTTTGAATAACAAAAGAATGGAGATTATTAGATATTGCTATAACAAAGTTTAAGCAAAAATAAAATAATTTACTTTCTCTTAAGTACCTTCTGTCTATATGCAGTATATACTTTTTTAATTGTTTTCTTAAACCAGTTATATAACTTGAAGCTATCACCCTGCAGATTCACTCCTACTTAACTTATGCAGGACAAGGTCATATCATAACTATCCCAAAGCTGACACTTCAATTGATTTTTTTACAATTTTCAGGAAAAGCCAAAGAAAATTAAAAAACCAAAAGTTGAAATTAGAGAGCCTAGTGAGGAGGAAGAAGTAGTCGTAACTATTGAAAAACCACCAGCAGCTGAGCCTACATACACAACATGGAAGAGAGCCAGGATATTTCCTATGATTTTTAAGAAAGTTAAAGGATTAGCTGAGAAAAGAGGTGTCACTGACCTTGAGGGTGAAGAGTGGCAGAGACGTCTTGAGGAAGAAGATAAAGATTATTTGAAACTAACTCTGGACCAGGACGAAGCTACAGAAAGTACTGTAGAATCAGAGGAGGAAACCTCAAGTGACTACACTGAATACAGCGAAGAAGAATCTGAGTTCAGTGAGTCTGAGACTACAGAAGAGGAATCGGAGTCAGAGACTCCCTCCGAGGAGGAGGAAAGTTCTACTCCTGAATCTGAAGAATCTGAATCCACAGAGTCAGAAGGAGAAAAAGCAAGGAAAAATATTGTACTTGCAAGAAGAAGGCCCGTTGTTGAGGAGGTCAAGGAAGTCAAAGGCAGAAAAGAGGAGCCACCTGAAGAACAAGAAGAACCTAAGGTGGAAGAAGAAGAAGAACACCCAGAAGAAGAAGAAAGTGAACTGGCCCCTGTGGAAGAATCTACAGACCTTGAAGGTCAAGATGTTCCTGAGGTGGGCAGTGCAGAATCAGTTTCAGTGGAAGGAGGTGTGGAAAGTGAGGAGGAGTCAGAATCAGGAAGTAGTAGCAGCAGTAGTGAAAGTCAGTCTGGAGGTCCATGGGGCTTTCACGTGCCAGAGTATGGCAGAAGCAAGAATGCAGATCAAAAGAAGTCTCCAGGAGTAAACTCTGAAGGTTACAACACAGCACTTTCAAAAAGATCACAGTAGGTGGGAGATTTGCACTGGAGTGCTCTTGTGTGCAGTGCCTTCTGTGTGTTCTCTGAAATGACACTTGAAGAGGAGGAAATTCGTCATGATTTTGACATGACTTAAGATGAGAAGCTTGCCAGAAAAGTGAATATGTATGCTATCCAATTAGATTTGCATATTAGAATATATTAGAGTAAAACTGACTAATCCTTTCTCTGATTAGTAAATTGAAATACATCAATATTTGCTATTCACTTTTAGGATTTTTGTTAATGCAATGTGGCATTATGTGTTATCAGGGATACTGTCTATTGGGATGGATGGTATATATACATTTATATGTGTATATATATATATATATGTATATATACACACACATACATATAGATATATACTCTTCCAAAATAAATATTAGGATAAGCTGCAACACATTAAATCTCTAACAGTCCACTTTTGCATATATGTACATTTCAGCTGGCAAAGATATGAAAAATATCATGAACATGTTCAAATAAGCTTTTATCTGCCAACTTTAAATATTAGTAGTTTAGTGAAATAACATTTTAAAATTTAAAAATTATTAGACTGTTGTGATTATGAACTAAAGTGAATATTTAAAAAATGAATTGTAACAGTTATAAAATGTTTTTCTGGGTAAGCAAGCACAATGATTTTGAACTATAGATCTAGAAATCAGAATTATAGCTTACTCAATGCAAAGTGTTGATAGTTCACGTATCCCGTAACTACCATACTATTTTGAGAAAAATATAGTATTGTTTAACTTTTGCATTATGCCATTTCTAATGTTGACTGGTAAAAGAAAAATGAATTGTGAAAATGTCCATTGTGTTCCAATTGCTTACAAAAGTTTAGAATATTAGCTTTCAGTTTTGTGTATTAATAAGTTATACAAGTTGGAAAGATATTTTCTTTTAACTTGACATATATCTATACAGGAAAACCCCCCAAAGCAGTATATTTCAAGTGAATAAAAGTTTTGGCAGTGAATGGACACTGAATTAAAAATTAGAATCATGTTGGTTTATAAATACCTTTAAAATATTGGGAATAGAAGCATTAATATGAACAGAATATACTAATGCTTTTCATTCCTTTAAATTTAACTTTTCTGAATAGTACAGCAGCTGTCAAACAATGGACTAGATCCTTAGTTAAATATAAACAATGTTTTTTCCCCTGTGGGGAGGAGCAGTAACTTGCTTTAAAAGAATACACAAATTTTCTGAAATGTTTACTCCCTGACTCAGCAACACTTCTTTCAAACATTATTAGGCTCTAACGCAGGAGTCCTCAACCCAAGGGCCATGGTCTGTGGTACAAATTGAGTGGTACAGCAGGAGGTGAGCGGCAAGCAAGTGAATCTTCATCTGTGTTTACAGCTGCTCCCCATCCCTCACTTTACAGCCTGAGCTCTGTCTCCTGTCAGATCAGCAGAGCAGGGACCCTATTGTGAACTGGGCATTCAGGGATGTCGGTTGCACACTCCATATGAGAATCTAATGCCTGATGATCTGTGGTGGAGCTGAGGCAGTGATGCTGGCGCTGGGGAGCAGCTACAAATACAGATTGACTTTAGCAGTGAAGTTTGACTGCACAGAGACCATAATAAATTAACTGCCTGCATACTCATATCAAAATCCTATCAGCGAGTGGCAAGTGAGTTGATATACTTCAATTGTACAGCTGCATCTGGTAACAGGCTTTAAACATAATGATGCCCAGTACTATCCGTATTGATGCAAACGACAGGATTTCATTTTTATGATTGAATAGTATTCCATTGTGTGTGTGTATACACACACACACACACACACACACACACACACATATATATATATAGCATTTCAGTATCAATTTAGAAAGTGGAAATTTAGGTTGATTCTATATCTTGATTATTGTGAATAGTGATACAATAAACATAGGGGTGCAGGTGGTGCTTTGATATACTGATTTTCTTTCCTTAGGATATGTACCCAACAATGAGATAGATAGATCATATGGTAGTTCTGATTTTAGTTTTTAGAGAAACCCCCATAATGCTCTTCATAATGGTTGTACTAATTTATATTGCCACCAACAATGAAAAGGTTCTCTTTTATCCACGTCCTCACCAACAACTATTTTTTTTTCTTTTTGATAATAACCACACTGAATTGGCCGAGATGATATCTCCTTGTTGTTTGATTTCAATTTGTTGATGATCCATGATGTCAAGTATTTAAAAAATATACCTGTTGGCCATTTGTATGTACTTTATTGAGAAATATCTACTTTGACCAGGTTTGACTGCACAGAGACCATAATTATCTTTTATCTTTTATTTTTGAAAATTTTTATTATAAAGACATGGGGTACATTTCAGGGTTAGGTATATAAACATTGATCATGCAGGTACCCTTGTTGGCAAGGTATGCCCCTCCCTCCCCTAGCAGTTTCCCTCAACTGCCTATCCCACCTCTCCTCCCCTGACAGTTTCCCACTACTGCCGATCGCTTTCTTATAGC
The DNA here is from genome assembly GCA_963574415.1 of Tarsius wallacei. Lineage (NCBI taxonomy): Eukaryota > Metazoa > Chordata > Mammalia > Primates > Tarsiidae > Tarsius > Tarsius wallacei. Next base: position 40,783 of record CAUYQG010083001.1, read on the forward strand.
ATTATAATTGTTCAAGGTCCAGCAAATTGGATGGATTTGGAGTTGATCATACTCAATGATTTATCATTGATCATTTTTTAAAAAATTTTTTAAAATTATGGTATTATGGGGTACAGTTAGGGGTTAGGCATACAAAAATGCTTTGTTCAGGCACCCTTGATGATAAGAGGTGTCTCCCCATCTCCAGACAGATATTTATCAACAGTAATCCTATCGCCCCCCCCCATATTTTCCCACCACCCTCAGTCATTTTCTCGTGGTAGTACGTTGGATGTTCAAGGTCTACTATATGAGTGAGAACCTGTGATACTTAGTTTTTTGTTTTTGTGAGAGGTCACTCAGTATTATGGACTCTAGTTCCATCCAGGGTGTGGCGAAAAGGGAACACTTCTACACTGTTGGTGGGAGTGTAAACTAGTGCAACCGCTGTGGAAAGCAGTGTGGCAATTCCTAAAAGCTCTAAATATCAACCTCCCCTAGCAGTTTCCCTCAACTGCCTATCCCACCTCTCCTCCCCTGACAGTTTCCCACTACTGCCGATCGCTT
>CAUYQG010083004.1:0-22186 GCA_963574415.1 Tarsius wallacei
CGCGCGCTACCACGCCCGGCTGATTTTTTGATTTATTGTAGAGATGAGGTCTCGCTTGCCCAGGCGGGTCTTGAACCCGTGGGCTCAGGCAATCCACTCACCTCAGCCTCCCAAAGGCACGGGATTACAGGCTGAGCCACCGAGCCCGGCTTCTTAATTTTTAATTACTGTGTGTAATGGATAGCAAAGATCTGCAACAGCCCTAAGTGTTGCCCATTCAGTAACATTTGTTGTCAAAGGGTTATTTATTACCATGATCAGTAAAAAAAACAGATTTTATCTAACTGACATTTAAAGAACACTCCATTGGCCATTGCCACACTAGACTCTGGTGCGGCCATATGTTATTTGAGCTATGGTTGTCACTATGTTTCCTGGCTTTGGCCCCTTTCCCTACCTCGGGGAGGTGAATCTCCTCTTTCTTACTCTAATTTACTTTCTAAATAAACTATATTTTCTAACCTTAAAAAAATAAAAAAATAAAGAGCACTCCATCTGTGATGGTTGTCAACTTGGCTAGACCAAGGGATGCCTAGATGGATGCTATAGCATTTTCTGGGTGTGTCTGTGAGGGTGGTTCCAGAAGAGATAGGCATATGAGTTAGTGGACTGAGAGAGGAAGACCTGGCCTCAGTGTGGATGGACACCATCCAGTTGTCTGGGGGTGCAGCTAGAATGAGGCAGACAGAAGAGAGATACCCTGCTTGTTCTTGCTTCCTCTCTCTCTCTCCTTTTCAGAGTGGGATTCCTTTTTCTCCTTTTGCCCTTGGACATCAGACTCCAGGTTTTTTGACTTCTGGGCCCTGGTCCAATTTTCAGTGACCTCCCAGTGGTCTCTTGGGGGCTCTCAGACCTCTGGTCTCAGCCTGGAAGCTGCACTGTTGACTTCTCTGGCTCTGGGGCCTTTGGACTTGGACTGAACTGTGCTACCAGCTTTCTTAGAAGTCATGCTACCAGCTTCTGTGGTCTGCCAGCTTGCAGATGGCATATTATGGGACTTCATCTTTGTGATCATGTGAGCCAGTTTCCCCCAATAAATTGCCTTTCATTTATGTACCAAAAAAAAAAGAAAACAGATTTTAGAAAACTGTAAACTCTATCATGGCTTTCTGTTATTTTCCTTTCTTTTTTTTTTTTTCTTTTGTTGTTCATGTTCTTGAAACTAGTTGGTGACTAATATACCACAACGTTACCATGACTTAAAAGGATTTGAAATTACAAAGAAAATCCAAAATCAACTTCTTAATCCTTTCCAAACCTTATGCATCATCTCTAAGTGGCTGCCCCTGGATAATTAGTAGTATGTGAGTAGTATAGTTTGACAAAACACTAGAGTTGTTTCAGAATGAATATTTGATCAAATCTGGATGCTAAATTATATTATTTGAAAAACTCAATTTTTATACTAATTACATGTAATATTATATTATTTGAAAAACTCAATTTTTATACTAATTACATGTAATGGTTTTGATAATAACTCAATTTAGTGAACTTCTATTATTTTATTTTAAAACATATAGCTATTCTTAACTATCATTGAGACCACAGTTTGTCACTTCTTTGGACCTCAGTTTTCAGGGTTGCACAATGAGGAATTGAAATAGTTGAATTCCAGATTTCCTTAAATTTCACCAGTTCTATGTTTATAAGAAACACACGGGGGGAAAAAAGGCAAAATAAGACAAAAAAAATTATCAACCAATTTTTAAAATTCTAACTAAACTGTTAGCTAATTTTGTTTTCCTGTGCAACACACATAGGCTACTGTTAAAGTCAATGTCCATGTTCGTTTCACCTTTTTTTTCTTTTTTTTTTTGAGTCGAAGTCTCACTCCATTGCCCAGGCTGGAGTGCAGTGGCACACTCACAGTGACCCCAGTGTCGACCTGCTGGGCTCTGGCAATCCTTCCACTTCAGTCTTCCAAGTAGCCAGAACCACAAGCGCTACCACACTCGGCTAATTTTTTATTTATTGTAGAGACGAGGTCTTGCCAAGTTGCCTGAGCTGGTCTTGAATCTGCCAGCTCAGGCAATTCACTCACCTTGGCTTCCCAAAGTGCTGGAATTACAGGCTGAGATGAGCCTGACCTTGTTTCACTTTTTAATTAGCTATTACTGAAAGTAGCTGTTATCAAAGTGTTCCAGAGACCACTGGAGCACCCATGACCCTTTGAAAAGTAGACAAGGTCACAATTAATAATGATAATAATAATGATAAGCTGCTGTTTGTCTTATTTGCTCTCATTCTCTTCCAAGTGTATAGTGGAGTTTTCCAGAGACTATGTGATGCATGCTATTACAACAGATTAAATGCAGAAGCAAAAAAATGCATCTACTAAGACAGAGATTTTTAAGTACAATATCACTCTTGATCCTGAACATTTTTGTCTAAAAAACATAGCTACATTTCATAAGAAGTATACTCTTTAAGTGAACATGAATAATGTATAATGAGTTTATTGTTATTTTTGAAATAAATGTATTTATTTTCATTTATATGTAATTATCAATAGCTATAACCCATATCAATAAAAGTTCTGTGGGGTCCTCAAAATAATTTTAAGAATATAAAAAGGTTCTGAGACAAAAGTATGAGATCTTCTGAATTAAAATACTGGAAGTAGGCCAGGTGTGGTGGCTAAATCCTATAATCCCAGCACTTTGGAAGACCGAGGCTAAAGGATTGCCTGAGTTCAGGGGTTCAAGACCAACTTGGGCAACTTGGCAAGACCTCATCTCTACAATAAATTAAAAAATTAGCCAGGAGTGGTAGTGCGTGCCTGTGGTTCCAGCTACTTGGAAGGCTGAGGCAGAAGAATTGCCTGAGCTCCACAGGTTGTGGCTGCATTGGTCGTGAGCAAGCCACTGCACTCCAGACTGGGTGACAAAGTGAGACTCCAACTCAAAAAAAAAAATACTGGAAATAAGTGTGCCTCATATAATTTATTTGTACCTATGAATAGCATTTTCAAAACAATTACTCATTTCCCAGTCTAAATCTATTGTTCTTGCTTTCCACATGCGAAGCCTATGTCATCTAGACTTGTCACCCTTCCTTCTACAAATGTTAATTAGCATAGGCTATGTGTGATCCCTCTGAGAGCAAGAACCATGTCTGCTTTCCTAACCATGGAATCTGACATTAGCAGTATTGAATGAATAAGTTGTTGCCATGCAAAGCACAAAGTGAAATATATCACTTCTGAACTCTTTTAGATGATAATCCTAAAAAATGATAAATACATACATTAAAAATCCCAATTCTGGTTACAATCAACTGTTTTCTGTGCCAGTATCACCATCCAGACAGCTGACATAGCTGGAGAAAGGCACGCAATAATGCTGACTAGCCTCATTTGAAATTTATGAGTATTAATTTGAATTGGGCCCATAAAGGAACCTGGCAATCTTACTATAATTCCTTAGATAACTATTACATACTTTCTCATGTCTCCTGAAGTATGCAACATCCCCTCCTCAATTCCCACTCTCAGCTGATGACTTAGTTTCCTATTTTACCAACAATTATCTACAAGTTCCTTCTCTTCTCTACTCTTTGTGCCGTAGATGAACTGACTATACCCCACTAAGGCTAACATCTCTACTAGCGTCCATCTCTCTCACTTAAGGACATCTCCAGAAATTCCCCTTTGATCAATGTTTCTCTCAACCAGAACATTCATATGTGCATAAAAATAGACTGCAACTCCTCCCATCTTAAATTTTCTTTAGTCTTGCTCCCATCAGAGTCCAGATATAACTCCATTTTTCTCCTCCTCTCTATATTATAACTTCCTTCAAGATTATTGATGTTTACCACTTCCAATTCATTCACTCCAGTCAGACTTCTCCCCCAAATGTTTTTGCCAATGTCACCAATGACCTCCACGTTTCTAACTTTAATCATTAATTCTTAGATCTACTCTTATGTGATCTTTCAGATATGCTTGACACAATTGAGCACTTACTCTTCCCTAAAATGCTTTCAACATTTGACTATAAAGATACATTTCTGGTTTTGCTTCTGTAACACTATTCATTTTCCAGTCCTGTTTGCTGATCTGTCCTCATTTTAAACTCTTAAATATGAAATACTTCAGGATTCAGATATTCAGCCACCACTTCTCTGCTTTACCTTACACCAGTTTATTTAATTAGTCTATGGTTTTAAAGTCCATTCATACCTTAGGACTCTTAGATTTATTACTCCTGTCCAGACTACTCCCCCAAACTCCACACTTTCAAATCCAACTGCCTCCTCAGATTTTCCTCTTGAGTGTCACCAAGACACATTAAACTTAATTTATCCAAAATGATTCTATCATCCCTCCAAATTCTGTTTCCCACTTACCCGCTACCCACTGTCTTCTGCATCTCCATCAATGACATCTCTATTTTTGGTTTTGTTTGTTGGTTTGTTTCACTCAGGTCAAAAACTTTGAGTCATTCTCAACTACTTTCTTTCTCTCCCAACTTACATCTATATAATATGTCAGAAAATCCTATTGACATTGCCTTTGATCCATTTTGGGAAGTGATCTGACCTACATGTTAAGTATAATATAAACTGAGACGTAGAAACAAGGTTAAATAAGATAGGGATTTGTCATGCCTGTATATCACTTTACTGAAAATGACAAAAAATTAGATACTGGACTTTTAAGTAAACACTAGTAAAGATGGTATGCAAAAATAACACAGTGCTATTTAAAATATGGGTTGGGTGAAAGAAACATGTCCTAACCCCAAATCCTCCATCTAGGGCATTTGAGTTTTCCTTGATCTTTATACATCGGCCATTTAATTTACACATGGATACATGAATAATAATTAAGAGTCATTAAAATATACTGAGACATCATTATCAATATTAACAATTATACTATAAATTGATGCGCTGAAAAACTCTTGGTTCAGACAGAAAATACACTTATCTGTGACTATAATATTTTGAGAACATTATTTATTTAGTAGATTGTACTATATTCACTTTTTTTACAAGTCCAAGGAAAAAGGACAGTCTGGCCTCAACATCAAGACTAATTGTGCATGACCTGAGAAATTAATTTTATTTTATTTTATGGTCCCTGAATTTTATAACTGACCAGGTTTGCTTTATTTTCGTTGGCATCTTAAGTCAAATTAATAGCTGAACTCATTAACAAGTGATTAGGTTATTAAGTTATACATATTGCAATCATTATAAGCACAAATCTATGTCCCACACTTTATTTATTCTTTCATTTTTAACAACTATAATTTTGGTATATTTTATGTATTCTCAAGAGCCACCTTTTAATCATTCCACAATAAGGTAGCAGTATAAACAAACAGCCAAGTCACTAAATAAATGTATACATGCATACACACACACCTATATAAACACAAAAACATTAGTTGGAAGACGGAAAAGGAAAATTGTCTAAAGGTTAAAGATGGCTCATCTGTTTTTCTGTGCCAGAGAAATTTTGAGAGAAGGTTGTGAAAATTGGTATCAGTAGGAAATGAGAGTGGTATTTATTACTTATTCCAGTATTAGTTTAGAAAGGAGTTCAAGAGATTTCTGAACACAAACATATTGAATTGCCTGTCAGAGGTTCTTAAAACCAAAAAACTAATATAATATTATTCAACCAACTAAAATAGAAATAATAATAAATATACATGGTCATGCTAATTCTGCTTTTCTACCAAGACCTGACTTAAATCTATTAAGCACAAAAGTTATAACAATTGATTTGTACCAAATATTAAGAGAGAATAATGAGGACATGACTTATTTCACTTTGTTTCACACAGTTATCCAGGGTTATGGGGGGGGGCTGTTTGTTTGTTTTGTTTTGTTTTGTCTTTTTTTGTAGGAAAAGATACACTCTGTTATCAGATTAATTAGAGGGAACCAGAAAAAGATTACACATCTGAAAGACAAATAGGAATGAAACTCCTTTCCTATGTGAATTTATTATTTAGTACCAGTTGTTTCAAGGACTAATTTTTAAAAAATTATTGTACTGTATGATTTCCACTCTGCTCATGTGTTTTTTGAGGTTTGGGGGCAAATGAGGTACATTAGAGAAAGAGATGAAGAGTGGCAGCTGCCTGCCATGCCTGATGTCAAGAACAAATAATTTATATCAGGAATTGAAAATATAGTTGGTTTCTCTGTACTGAGTTGCCCATTCTTCAAGCCAGATGTTAGTAAGCAAAGGATTTTCAGCATTTCAGCCCAAGACCCCAATTTATAGAACAGTGACTCCTGAAAATGATGGGGAATTAGACAAAATAATCTTTTAAAATCCAATAATTTTAGCCCACAGTGTGTTTTATGATAAAATAAAACAGGAACACTATGTATCTGTTAAAGTATATACAAAATGATATCAACTCCATAAAGTATATTCCTGTATGTTACTATTTCATAAATCTTGGGTAAATTTTATGTCTAAAAATGTTTTGAATTTATGCATGGTATTTTCCAGTCTGCATCATACATTTCCATCATTTTAATGAAAGTTTTATGAAAACAATTCATTGGAGTGGGTTTTATTTTTCTTCCCAGGAACTACCAAAAGAAAAATACAATATTAGCTTGTAGCCCACAATAATATGACAGCCAGGATAAGAAGTGAAACCATTTTCAAGAAGCAGCTGATAAAGAACCAGACTCATTAAAGTGAATTCAAAGGCTCATGGCTAAGTGGTAAAATATTTCAACGGATCACATCTAATAAACTAATAAGAAATCTCAGTGACTGCCATATCTACTGTGTACCAATTTAATTCAATGTTGCACACATGGTAAACCTCTTAGTCTAACACTTGACAGAATAATTACCTCATTAAAGGACGAGTGTAAAAGTAGTTTAGAAATCTTCATGGACTTGAGTTTTCCTAAGGAAAACAATAGCTTTTTCCACTTGAAAAGTAAAATGCAAGCTTAAAAATATCACCGAGTTTTTTTTGAGGGGAATGGAAAGGGTCTCTTTTGGGGAGGAAATAAATGTATATACATGGAATTAGAAAGCATAGGACAAATTATGCTTCATTTTATTTCCTAGTGTATGTATAAAAGTAGTAGAATTCCAAGCTTTGCTTTTCTTGTGGAGTGCAATCTATGCTATTATAAAATAAAATAACAGGATTCAGTTAAGATTGTAATAGAAGAAAAGATTCCCAAGAAAGGGATTGGCAATTCCCGTTGCATATTAGAATCAGTAGGGAATCTTTTAAAATTACTGTTGCCTGCATCTTATCTCCATTAATACTTTTTAAAAGCTTTCTAGGTTATTGTAATATTTAACCAGGAGTGAGAATCACTGTCTAAATCATCATATCATGGTGACTTTTGAGAGTGAACAGGGTCTCATTAATAATCACATCTGGATTAAAGAGCAAACAGTCACTGTAATGGGCAAACCAGGATGTATGGTCACCTACCGCATTTCCAATGCTAAATATACCCACAGTGTTTCTGATAAGAGATAGTTCAAATATGCTTCATTATCTGCATAATGAGAAATTTCTTATCTCCCAAGACAATGCCTTACATCTTTTAACAATTAGAATATACTCTCTATTAGTTCTACCCACTATTTCTTGAGTTCACAAATAAGGGTTTAACCCTTCTTCCATAGACAAGTCCTTCAAATATTTGAAGATACATGTTATATTTCTTCCTTAGTTCTATATAGCTATAAATAGCTCTATTCCTCTTCTGCTTTTGTACCATAAGTGTTATTAGAGCATATCTATATATGTTAGAAATCCAATAATACATCATTATAATTATTACTGTGCATAACTTTATGTCTTTTAAAGAAGCTGGGAAAATAAAGAAAAGCAAGTATATATCTGTACCTTGTAATATTAACCTTCTTATTTACCATTTGTAATTCTCTTCACTTGTTCCTGTAAATTTCGGGCATCAGTGTCATTTAATTATCCCAATACAGTTTTTCTCTCACTTCATTAGCTTTAATTTCTAATATGCTACATTTCTATGTGTTATGGGACTAACATTAACATACATATTGTTTTATAAAATCACTTTTAAATCAAGTAAGACAAGAAAGAATTTTGCAAATATACTCTTTTATAATTACATACATAATTACCTTTACTGGCACTTAATTTTTTTCATGTGGATTTGGACTACTGTCTGGGTTCACTTCTTTCAGTTAGAAGAACTTTAAGATGTGTCATAAGGCAGCTTGCAGCAATTCCCTCAGTTTTTGTTTATCTGCATATGGTTTTACTATTATTGTTATTATTATTGTTGTTATTATTATTATTATTATCATTATTATTATTGAGTTGGAGTCCCAATCTTGTCACCCAGGCTGGAGTGCAGTGGCACACTCATGGCCACCACAGCCTCAACCTGCTGGGCTTAGGCAATCCTTCCACCTCAGCCTTCCAAGTAGCTGGAATCACAGATACATGCCACCATACCCAGCTAGTTTTTGTGAGACAAAGTCTCACCAAGTTGCCCAGGCTGGTCTCAAACCCCTGGGTTCAGGCAATCCTTTCACCTCAGCCTCCCAAAGTGTTGGGATTACAGGCTGATCCACTGTGCCTGGCCTATATTTTATTTTTTAAAGTTGGTTTTATTGGATATAAGATTCTTGGTTGACAGGTTTTATTTTCCTTTTGATTTCTTTCATTACTTTGAATATAACATTCCATTGCCTATATCCTCCATTGTTTCTTTTTTTTTTTTTTTTTTTGAGTTGGAGTCTCACTCTGTCGCCCAGACTGGAGTGCAGTGGCCATTCTCGACCTGCTGGGCTCCAGCAATCCTTCCACCTCAGCCTTCCAAGTAGCTGGAACTATAGGCGCGTACTACCACGCCCGGTTGATTTTTTGATTTATTGTAGAGATGAGGTCTCGCTTGCCCAGGCAGGTCTCGAACCCACGGGCATTGTTTCTGATGAGAAGTCAGCTCTTACTCTTATTCGAGTTCACTTGAAGTGATGAGTTGTTTTTCTCTTGCCAGTTTTTTTGTTCACTTGAAGTGACAAGTTGTTTGTCTCTTGCCAATTTTCAGGATTTCCTGTTTGTCCTTGTCTTTCACCATTTTGACTCATACATGTCTAGGTGCAGCTCTTTTTTGCATTTATCCTACTTGAAGTTTCTTGAGGTTCTTAAATGTGCAGATTAATTTTTTTATCAAATTTAAGAAGTTAGCAGCCATTATATATTTATTTTTTTCTATCTCCTTTTTCCTCTCCTCTCCTTCAACTCCAACTATACCTATGTTGTTGTACTTAATGATGTCCAACATTTCCCTGAAAATCTGTTTATTTTTGTTTATCATATTTTTTCTGTTCTTCAAATCCCATATTTTCTAAAGATCAATTTTTTTTTTTTTAATTAGAGTTTCCTCTGTTGCTCAGGTTGGAGTGCAGTGACACACTCACAGCCACCCCAGCATCGACCTGCTAGGCTCCGGTGATCCTTCTGCCTCAGCCTTCCAAGTAGCTAGAACAACAGGCATGTGCTATCATGCCTGGCAAATTTTTTATTTATTGTAGAGAAGAGGTCACACCAAGTTCCTTGGCTGATCTCAAACCCACGGGCTCAGGCAATCCACTCACCTCAGCCTCCCAAAGTACTGGGATTACAGGCTGAGCCTCTCAGCCCAGACAATCAATCTTTAAGATTACTGATTCTTTCTTCTGCCAGATAAAATATACCATTGATCCCTTCTATTAAGTTGTTGACTTTGTTTATTGTAGTTTTTACTCCAGAATTTTCATTTGGTCATTTAAAAAATAATGTACTTCTCTTTGTTGATATTCTTCATATAATGAGATACTGTTATAATAGTTTTCTTTTATTTTTAAGGTATGCTTTTCTTTAGTTTTGTGAACAAATTTATAATAGCTGCATTGAAAGTTTGTCTGCTGCATCTAATAAGTGTATCCTCTCAAAGACAAGTTATGCTACTGTTTTATTTCTCTGTACAATTCACAGTTCTTTTGTCTATGCATATCTCAAAAATTTTTGTTGAAAAGTAGCTATTGTATATAATATTGAACTTGGAACACCTATTTTCCTTTCTTCTTTGGGGCCTCTGATTTTTGTTGTTTTGTTTGCTTGTTTGGTTACTTACCTGAACTACTTTGACAAATTCCATTTCTCCCACAGTGTGCAGTCTCTGATATTACTCTTCAGAGGGTATAATCTTGGTCATACACAAAGACTTCTTAGAACAAAAGAGTTTTTTTAGAAATTTTTCACTGTCTTTTTCTCTGATATCTCTAGTAAACTGCATATTTCTGTTATCATCACACCAAGCTGTTAACCTTCATGAATTGCTGGATGATCACTGTATTATTTTCATTCATTCTCTGTACATAAATTGCTCCATAGTCTGATTCAATTAAATTTGAGTCCCTTTGCCATGGTTATCTTTGAAGGCAGTCTTTGAGGTTTGTTCCAACCCAAGAGCTGTCTCTTTCCCTGGTCATTTCTGTTAAACTTCTAGCTAACCTATGGTTTAACTTCTTGCTTACCTGGCACAACCAGCTTCTTACTTACTCACCACTGGCATTAATTATGTTCTTTATTTTCTGTATTCTGATGTCTTGATGTCTCAAGGCCTTGTTGACCCTGGAGGGACTGCCCATCTCAGGATTAATCAATTTTTAGAGCTAGTAAACAACTTGTCTGACAGCACAACTCTCAAATGGAAACCAACCAATTCAGAGTCCAAATCCCAACCACAACTTTATTAGCCTCTCACACTGATTTCACTGTTCATCTTCCCTCATCACCCCAGAGTCAGGTACTAGAAATCTAGATTTTTTTTAATACCACAGAACTCACTAAAATTATTTCAACTAGTCAATTGTTGGCTTGTTTACCTGGTCTCACTTTTCTTTCCCACAGAAAATACAATAAAGGCTCATACTCATATTTTCCCTTGCTTTCCCTGGTCCTGGCCAATTCCAGTGTTTTTCCATGTGGTTCTACCTGTGAGATGTGCCACATCTTCTATTTATGGGGATCTGTGAGTATAATAAATGTCTTCTTTTATGTCAGTCATTTCTGGTGTCTGCCTGTTTTATCAAACCTGATTTAAACAAATCCCAGGTATCCTTATAATACCACCAAAATCTCCTTTTTTTTTCATTGAAGCCATTAAGTTTGAATTATTCCAGATAAAGATATGGCTCTATCTGCTTTTATAGACTGTCTCTCCTCTGGACAATTTCCAGAGTCTTTAAATGGTTGGATCTTTATGTCCTTTTATCATTTTTTATTAGCTACAGTGGTTTCACTGGAAAAATGGTTCACAGAGCTTCTCATGCATCATTCTGGAGGTTATCTCTTAGGCATTGTCTTTGAATTTCCTTTTCTTTAAGCTTTGATCTTAGAATCTAGCTTGCATCTACTTCTGGCTGCCAGAAAACTGCCTGTGTCTAGAGCTCTGTCTTCTACTTGTCCAGAAGAACAGTTTGACAGTCAATGCTCTTTAATCAGCTTGAACTGCTATAATGAAATACCATGCATTAAGTAGCTTAAACAGCAGACATTTATTTATTACAGATTTGGAAGCTGGAAAATCCAAGATCAAGGTACCAGCAGATTTAGTTCCTGATGATAGCCCTACTCCTAGCTTGCCGATGGCCACCTTCTCTCAATGTTCTCACTTGGGAGAGGGAGGGAGGGAGAGAAGGAGAGAGAGAGAGAGAGAGAGAGAGAGAGAGAGAGAGAGAGAGAGAGAACACTCTGGTCTCTTTTTCTCTTCTCTTCTTATAAGGCCACAAATCCCATCATTAGGGCCCCACTCTCATTACTCATTTATATCAAAAGGCCACAAAGGCTCCTCCCAAAAACTCCATCTCCAAATACCATCACATTGGGATTAGGGCTTCAGTATATGAATTGAGAGAAGACACAAAACTTCAGTCCATAGCACTTCCAATCACCTTTAATCAGAAAGATTTACATTCAAGGCCTTGTAAAGCCCTTTATAACTAAATATAATATTTGGCCCTTTCTTTGGTGGTCCTCACAACTAATGAGATTTGAGAATATTTTGAATTTGTTTGCTACACACATTTTCGATGTTCACTTTGCATTTAAGATTACATTTGAAAATTGCTTATGTAATTTTTTTAAAATAGGTATTATTAGTCTTTTATAAATGTGTCCACCTATGTAGATGACTGTGTTCATCACTACAGGTTCCAGAGATTAAATTCTGGATTCACAAAAATAAAGAGAAGGAACCTATTTGGTCCTATATTATCACATACACAGTCTGACAATTATGTTTGTGAACTTGCCACTATGAGCTTATGTTGGCAGCACTGTACAAACAACTCGGTAAGGTTTCATAACCTTGGTATATCAGTGTCTCACAATTGTGTTTTTGTTGACATTTGGTGGTAGCAATGAGCCAACATTAAATTTCTTTTCCAACTTGGTAAGAGTGGAAGTGAAATCAGGGACATATTAGTCCAAGTTAATGGGGATAATGCCATGAAGAAAATGGCAACATACAGATGGACTAAATATTTTTCTGAGGGGAGAGAAAGCATCACTGATGAGAGGTCAGAATGGCCAGTAACAAGTAGAACTGATAAAATCATTGCAAAGATTCATCAAATTGTGTGTCAAAATTGTTGGCTTACTGTGAGAAGCATAGCAGACCAAATAAACATTGAAGGAAATACAGAAAAATCTTAACTGAAAATCTTGGCATAAGAAAGGTGTGTGCAAAAATGGTCCCAAAGAAGCTCTTGCATCATGACAATGTACCAGTTCACACAGCACTGTCTGTGAGGGAGTTTTGAGCAAGTAAACAAATAACTGTATTAGAACATCCTCCCTACTCACTTGATCTGGGCCCCAATTTCTTTTTTTGTCTACCCAAAGATAAAGGAAATATTAAAAGGAAGACATTTTAATGACATACTGGATTATCAAGGGTAATGCAACGACAGCTCTGATATCCATTCCAGAAAGAGCTCCAAAATTGCTTTGATGGGTGGACTAGGTGCTGATGTTGGTGCATAGCTTCTCAAGGGGAGTACTTCAAAGATGATCATAGTGATATTCAGCAATGAGTCATGTAGCACTTTTTCTAGGATGAGTTCACAAACTTAATTGTCAGAACTCTCGTTAAGACATAATGCTCCTAAGAAGCTTATTACCAAAGAGAATCCTATTAAATTGTTAAATAATCCATATTAAAGAGTATTATTTTTGAATGTCAAGTAAATTGCTAAGATAATACCAAGTGAAATGTGTGACAAGAATAAGGGCAGTAGAGATAGGAATAAATTATTAAAAAATGAAAACAAGTATCTTAAGCATAACTCATTAGTCTTCTGATAGCCTGTCAAATCCTAGTTCAGATCTTAAGGCTTATCATTTAAAGAAAACTCTATAGTCCACAAAAATAGATACAAATAAGAAATACCAAACATGCTCATGCTTTTTTTTCCCCACCATTTCTTCTATTCCTCATTTCTAAATAAAATCAATGAACTGGTGCTATTTCTATGCACTTGAAAAAGTCCATGCAGATTCCAAGCACCAGCTTCACATTTACCAATAAATAAATGTCTTCCATTATTCAAAGATCTGTTTGAATACAGGACTGATCATTGATTTGCTGAGTTCTAACTATATGTCTGCCATTGTACAGGACAGTGTGTAGGATATGCAAAAGCATGATACAAGGTCTCTAAGTTTAAAGATTTAATACTCTGTTTGGGAAGATAACTTTCATAAATAAGGATCAAATAACATAGACTATAAATATATTACACATTTAATATGAATATCGGTCGGGCTCGGTGGCTCAGCCTGTAATCCCAGCACTTTGGGAGGCCAAGGCGAGAGGATTGCCTGAGTCCACGGCTTCAAGACCAGCCCAGGTAACTTGGCAAGACCTCATCTCTACAGTAAATAAAAAATTAGCTGGGCGTGGTAGGGCACACCTGTAGTTCTGGCTACTTGGAGGGCTGAGACTGAGGGATCGCCAGAGCCCAGCAGGTCGGCGTTGGGGTGGTCATGAGCGTGATACCACACTCCAGCCTGGGCAACGGAATGAGATTCCAACTCAAATTAAAAAAAAAAAAAAAATATATATATATATATATATTTGTATGCCAAGGTAGTTAAGAAATTAAATCTTAAATTAACCTGTTAATCAGAAGATGTTGTTTTAAATCTGAATTCCACTACTTCCCAGTGGTGTGATTTTAGGGAAATTACTTCGTCTTTCTGAGTCTTGGTCTCCTCATCTGAAAAAGAAAATGATGTTACTAATGTCAGAGATTTCTTTTGAAGATAAAATGAGATGAAGCACCTGAGAGTACAAATATAATGCCTGACATAATATAAGCATATGATCAGCATTAGCTGAATTAAAGGATTAGGAGAATCTGGACTGGAAAAAATAAAGCAGGAGGATATTTCTAGGGGAAGTAAAAAATAAATGTAAAGTATCAAACTTTAACTGGGATATAAATAAATACTTCATTTCCTCTTCTTGTTTAGGTTAAAGTATATTGAAAACTCTGGTGGTTTTGTCAGTTCATATCACCAACACATTAATTCCTCAATTGTATCAGAAATAGTTTCTCTGAAAATATTTGCTAAGTCTGTTCTAGTTCAGAATATTTTCTGGCAAGAAGGGAGGAGACTACTCAGACCATTATAACTATTTCCTTACTTGGAACTCTGTAAACTGTTACATATTCAAAATGGAATTCAAAGCATGTAATTATATATCAGCTCATAAGTAATTTTGTGAATTGATTGTCACCTTTTCCTAATTTTGGATTTTCTATTTCAAAGTGAAATGTTGGCATGCCTACTATTTTTTTCTTCTTCAAATCTGGATGCCCAACTGTCGAACTTCTAAAATTTTACTTCCTACAGCAGAATGAACATGCTTTTAGAAACACTTTTAAAATTTTGCTTCTAGTTAGTTTGCCAAAGCAATGGAGTCTTTATGGCAGAAGAGAGATACTTGCAACAAACAGAGAAGGAATAAAATTTTTCTACACAGGCATTTTATAAATTACCTTACACATGGAAGGGGTTCCTGAAGCTGTCTTTTGAAGAGCTTACACATTCTCTGACTTTTTTATGATTTATATTTTACATTTTGTGGCTGTAAGCTGTATTTGGAGTCACAGTATTTAAATGAAGCCACGAATAAGAAGATTTTTGTGAAATATTCAAATCTATAGCATTTTTAGCTCACAAACGGTCCCTATCGTGGTATGTAATTGAAAGACTACAAATTCTGGCACTATTTAGACTTAGTTTAAAATCCAGATCTTCCATTCATGAACTGTATGGTTTTGAGCAAGTCACTTCTCATCCCAGAATCTGTTTCCCGACCTGTGAAACAGGGGTGATAATACGTGATAACCATATAGAGTTTGTAAGGATAACATTAGACAGTAAATGTAAAGGTTGAAGGGAGGAAGACAGTCGAGTAAAACTCTCCAGCTATTGACCCTACCCCCCAACAGAAACATCAGATTGAACACTTATCCATGCATGAAAACAGTTTCACAAAAGCTGAGAGACCCAGGAAAGAGATCACAGTACCTGTTTGAGGCACAATAATAAGAAAAGATGCATTAAAGAGGACAGGAATGAAAGTTTTACATTAGTACATCACCCCTTCCACCATCCCATTCAGCACAGCATAGAGAGATACCATCTGCTTGGTGGAAAGAAAGGAAAGTCTTTGCCTTGGACCCCAATGCTGGGCCCACCAGAGTAAAGCCAAACACTGGGAAGAGTCCCTTGACCTTGTATTCCAGGTCGGTACCTGCAGACTGAGCCTCTAGACCCACCTTGATGCAAAGTAGTACTACACAGCCTCAGGCTTCTAGTACCCCAGTACCACATCAGTCACCCTGCCCCAAGTTTCTAGCCAACCTCTGTACTGTGCGTGCTGTAGGACTTTCTCAGACAGATTCAGTCTATTAAAACTGGAATAAGTACCTACTTCAAATATACAGACATCGATGCACAATCATAAGAAACAATTAGGGAAACACGACATCACCAAATGGACAAAATAGGGTGCCAGTGACTGGCAGTATTTTTTAAAATGATATGTATAAATTGCATGACAAAGAATTCAAAATCACTGTTTTAAAGAAGCTCAGTGAAGGTCAATGAAGTGCAGAGAAACAATCCAACAAAATGAAAAAAACAGTAAGTGACCAATAATGAAAAGTTAAAATAAACTTTAAAAAATCAAACATGATCAGGTACAGTGGCTCATGCCTGTATTCCCAGCACTTTGGGAGGCGGAGGTGAGAGGATTGCCTGAGCTCAGGAGTTCAAGAACAGCCAGAGCAACATGGCAAGAACTCATCTCTAAAAAATAAAAATAAAAATAAATAAATAAATAAAACACACTTTGGGAAGCCTAGGCAAGAGAACTGCCTGAGCCTGGAGCGGTTTGAGACCAGCCTGGGCAACTTGGCGAGACCTTCTCTCTACAGTAAATCGAAAAAATTAGCCGGGCATGGTGGCACATACCTGTGGTTCCAGATACTTGGCAAAAGGATCGCCTGAGCCCTGTCAGTTGAGGATGCGGTGTCCATGAGCCTGCCACTGCACTCCAACCTGGGTGACAAAGTAAGACTCCAACTGAAAAAAAATAAAATAAAAATCAAACAGATAAATACAAAGTAACTGAATATTGAAAAGAGATCATTAATTATATCTATTACTTTTATTAGAGATAGAAAATGGCCATTATTCAAGAGCACATGGAAAAACTGCAGTAGGAGTGACATTGAGAACATGTAAATTTTAACTTAGAGACTCAAAATATAAAGATAAATAATATAGGAGATGTCACAAAATAATACATAACAGAGAACTAAATGAATAAAACAAGTAACAGATCTATAGGAGTAAATATAATATAAGAACATCAGTGCTTTATTTAGTAAAAATTAGTTATTACCTCATTTACTCCAGGAAGGTTTTCATTGAAACAAATAGCAACAGAAGGGATTCTTTTGTCCATGAGCCATTGGAAAACAAATTTAGAATCATTTTTGCATTAAAAAGACAAGCTCAGCTTTCAAAGTCTCAGTATGCCTTGGTCAATATACTGGATAGATTGTTTACTACATTAAGTCTCCCTCTCCTTGCCCTCTTAAAAGCTGTTTAAAAGACTATATATATATATATATATATATATATATTTGAATCATATATATATATATATATGATTCAAAATTGTAGATGTAGGTGTGGTAGACTGAATAACGGCCCTGCAAAAGATATATAAGTCCTAACCCCTAGAATGTATAAATGCTACATTACATAGCAAAATAAAAAGACTATGCAAATGTAATTAAGGGTCTTGAGATGAGAGATTATCCTAGATTATCCAGATGAATGCTATTGCAATCACATTTATCTTTATAAAGAAAGTCAGAGGGAAATCTGCCACCGAATAGAAAAAGACCATGTGACTGAAACAGAGGGAAGTAGAGTCAAAGAGTAAAGCTGTTTGGTCACTGTCGTTGAAAATGCAGTAAGTGATCATGGGACAAAGAATACAAGAAGTCCAGTTCTAGATACCGGAAAAGACCAAGACTTGAATTCTTGCCTTGAATACTATGGAGGAAGCACAGCCCTGCTGACACTTTCATTTCAGCTTAAGGATCCTGATCAAACTTCTGTCTTCTAGATCTGTGAGCAATAAATTTTTGTTGTATTAAACCACCAAAGTTTTGGTAATTTATTACAGCAGTCATAGAAACTAATACAGTAGCTAAAGTACATGTAATTTGTATCTTTTCTCTCTCAAGCCTCCAATAAACGTAAGACATTTAAAAGTTTTAAAAATAATAACAATTAAAATAAGAAGGAGGGTTATCAATGGACAAGAAATGTCAAAAATTTCTTGTAGATGATAAATGGACAGAAATATGTGCAAAAGAGGCTGCATTGTGGAAGGGCATGGATGTAAAAAAAAAAGTATAAGAGAAACTCCAGAATCAGAGAGGGAAGTAGTGGTGATGGGTAGAAAAATAAAACACTGAAACACAGGACTAACAAGAGGAATATTTACCAAAGGTCTCTACATTGTTCACTTGTTGTTCATTGTAAGCTCCTCAAGATCCTCTTCACTTCTACATTGAGGATTATCTCCAGCCAGACATTTGTGTCTATGTTCCAAAAAAGGACAGTTATTTTTAAAAATTCAATTAAATTAAATATCATGTCTGGAGAGAATCCGGACAACTTGTTTGAAAGTTGGCATCTGGAGTATAGTCTTAGCATTTTGGCATGTTGAGGAACTCTAGCATAACAACCTCCTCCCCTTTCTAGCTAAAACAAATCCTGCAGAGATGCCCAGAGGACAGAATCAGTCATGTATCCAATTTCTTCACTTTTAAGTTTGAACAGGTAGCAACACATTAAATCCTATTGCATAAAGCCTGTGTGAGAAAACCTGGGATACAGAAACTGGTCCAAGAAACAAACATTTAACAGGACAGGTTTTTAAAAAGATAAATTAAAGTTCTAATCAGAATCCCATAGATATCTAGGATGTTTCATCCCCAAAGTAAAAACTGATACCATGAATAAGGAACAAAAGAGAAGACAGAAGTCATGACTGTCAAAAACCAAATACAGTATTAAAATATAAAAATCAATAATATCTTCCAAAGTATATATATTTTAAAAAGACAGAAATATGAGAGGAAAAAATAAAATAAAATATGTAGCTAACATATAGAACAGAAATTCCAACATCAAATAAACAGATTTTTTTTTAACGGTAGGAAGGAAATTAAGAAAGGAAATGAAGAAAATCTTCCAAAACTAAACAGAGTTTTCTCATTCAAAAGCTGACCAAGCACCACTGATCAGATTAAATCCACTTATTCATATGAGGGGAACAAAAATTATCTGGAATTTATTTATTTTAAAAATATGTATTTTTTTTACATGTTTAAACTACAGTCACCTTCAAAGGACTCTATGTTTGATGCAATATACCCATTAAGGCGCTTTCCCAAGGCCAACTTCACCTGTACAATGATCACTCATGTACCTCACCACAAATTGCACCCATCTTCAAAATAAAATAAATAGCAGGCAGAAAAACAAATAAAAAACAAAACACTACAAATAAAATAAAATAAAATACCTCAGCAACTTTCTAAACAGAGAAGTGAAAGATCTTTACAGTGAAAACTACAAAACACTACTCAAAGAAATCCAAGACAACACAAACAATTGGAAAAATAGTCCATGCTCATGGATTGTAGGAATCAACATTGTTAAGATGTCCAGCCTACCAAAGGCAATCTATAGATTCAACGTGATACCCATTAAATTACCAACATCATTCTTCTCAGACCTGGAAATGACAATACAGAAATTCATAAAAAAGCACAAATGACCATGAATAGCCAAAATAATTCTTAGCAAAAGACACAAAGCAGGAGGAATCACACTTCCAGACTTTAAACGTTACTATAAGGCTACAATAATCAAAATTATCTGGTATTGGTACAAGAATAGGCATATAGACAATGGAAGAGGAAAGGGATTTCAGAAGCAGAACCTCAATTTCTCAGTCAACTCATCTTCAACAAAGGCTCCACCAACACCACTAGGGAGAGGAGAACCTATTCAGTAAATGGTGTTGGGAAAACTGGCTGATCACATGCAGAGTTTGAAACAGGACCCCTACCTATCACCATACACAAAAGTCATCTCTAAATAAATCAAAGACTTAAACCTCAATCTGTAAGAACCCTAGAAAATGCAGAAGATATCCTTATGGAAATTGGGACTGGCAACAAATTCCTAATCAAAACCCCAAGTGCCCATGCCATAAGAGATAAGATAGACAAGTGAGACCTCATCAAACTGAAAAGCTTCCACAAAGCAAAAGAAACCCTCAAGGGAGCAGGGAGACAGCCCATAGAATGGGAAAAAATATCTGCCAACTGTATATCTGACAAGGGCCTAACATCCAGGATCTACAAGGAACTCAAATGTGCTGAAAGGAAAAAAACAAACAGCCCCATTACAAAGTGGGCAAAAGAAACGAATAGACACTTCCCAGAAGAAGATATACTGGCAGCCAACAGACTCAAGAAAAAGTGCTCAGCCTCACTCATCATCAGAGAAATGCAAATCAAAACCACATTGAGACACCACCTAATGACCATCATTAAAACAAACAACAATAGATGCTGGCAAGGATATGGAGGAAAAGGAACACCTCTACACTGCTGGTGGAAATGCAAACTAATGCAACCCCTTTGGAAAACAGTGTGGTTATTTCTAAAAAAACTAGACATTGACCTACCTTATGACCCAGCAATCTGCATACTGGGAATATACACAAAGGAACTCAAATAATTCTACAAAAAAGATACCTGCACATGCATGCTTGTTGCAGCACTATTCATGATAGCAAAAACATAGAACCAATCATGCTGCCCATTGAAGTTGGACTGGATAAAAAAAAATGTGGTACATATACACAATGGAATATTACACAGCCATAAAGAAGGATAAGCATATGGACTTTGCAGCAACTTGGATGGATTTAGAGTCTATCACACTCAATGATCTATCACAGAAACAAAGAATAGAGTACCACATGTCTCACTCATAAGCAGACCCTGAACATTTACCATAATACTGTAAAAGAGGGATTGGCAGTAGCAGGATACTGCTGAGATGCGAGTGGGGACACGACATCAATAAGGGTATCTGATCTCGAATCAGATGAAGTGGGGACCAAAGGGACACCCAAACTTTACCTGTACAATGACCACTAGTATACCTAATCCTGAATTGTACCCCACATCTTTAAAATAAAATTTAAAAATACAAAAAGAAAAATAAATAAATAAAAATAAACAGTTTTGAGCTCATCAGTTTTGGTACGTTTTAGTGCTTCTGCAGGGTTTTTTTTGTTTGTTTCATCTCTTCCATGTTGACAAAATATTTCCTTTTGAGGACATTTTTCATCCAGAGAAACAAACAAAAAAAAGTCACTCAAGGCAAGATTGGGTGAATAGAGAGGGTGGGACATTTTTGGTCAAAACTGCTGGACACTCAGCATCGTGTGGGCAAGTGCACTCATATATCACCCATCATAAAATGGGCAAACACGCTGAAAAAAATCCAAAAAAAAGTCACTAAAGCCAAACACAGCATCACACAATAGTAGCTGATACACTGTTGCCAGTGGGTTCCTAGAACACTTACCTGGCAGGGAAGCCTGTACTACAAGGGGCCTTCCCTACAAAAGATAATTTCAGTTTTGGAGGGACCCCCTTGTATCATTGTGAAATTTTCTCACATTAAGTATCATTAAGGTTTCTAGAGAAAAATAGACTTTTAAAAAAAAGTTTCTAAAAGACCCAAAGTCAAACTGGTGTTAGACTTCCCATAAGCAATTTGTAGTGCTTGAAAACAACAGTGTTCTAATGGGAATGACTTTCAAACTAGAAAAATATACTTAGCAAAATAATCAGTCTATTGGGAGGACACACTGCATACATTTTTAGCATGTAAGAATCTATGACATGTACCTTCTATATTCACATTCCCAGGAAGTTACTTTAAAACATATTCTAAAAAATAATAATATAAGAAAGAAAAGGTCATGAGATTTAGGAAACTGGTTCAGTGCCCAGAAGAGTGAATAGAGGTACCAGGACTGCAATATGTAACAGATTTAGAAAGCAACTAGTCAATATTGGAGCAAGATAATGCAATATTCTGCATTTAAAAAAAAAACTCTGGAAAATAAAGAGAACAACATACCATGAAAGTTATTATTTGTGAGAGATTTGAAATGTCAAAAATGAGATAAAATCAAAAAGATTCAAGAAAAAAAGACTACTCAAATTTCAGAAAATGAAAACTGTGCAAGAAAGCTAGAGTATGTTATGTCCTTTTATTTCCATATATAAAAAAACACATCAAATTATAAAAGCAAGTCAATGAGAGTGAAGTGGAATAGGATGAACTAAAGACAATAGAAAAAATAGATATGAGCCGGGCTTGGTGGCTCAGCCTGTAATCCCGCGCCTTTGGGAGGCTGAGGTGAGTGGATTGCCTGAGCCCGCGGGTTCGAGACCCGCCTGGGCAAGCGAGACCTCATCTCTACAATAAATCAAAAAATTAGCCGG